>JAVSBV010142860.1:0-16099 GCA_033117975.1 Parotocinclus spilosoma | reverse complement strand
CTGGACTTTGAATCCAGCGATCCGAGTTCAAATCTCGGTGGGACCTCGTCCTTTTTCGCACTGGGATGCAACGAGCCTGAATAGAAAATACAAGGATAGTATTTATAGTAGTATTTATGGAGGTCTGTTTTCACAAAATATACCTGCAGCAAGTCATTAACATGATACACAATCATTTTATGGACACACTAATTCCCAACTAAGCACACCTGAAAATAAGCACTTGTTATTCACCCCAAGCCTAAACTGGTTATTCCCTACAAATCAAGTACCATTTAAATAGCACACTTTCTAGTTTTCATTTGATTTGTTTTTAAGTGATTAAATCTTTGTTTGGTGAATTGACTTTTACATGAATGTGGTTTCTATTATTTTTATGCAGGATTTAGCTGAAAGAAAGGTTCTATGCCACGACGAATAAAGGCAGTTCTAAGTGCAAAAGAGACTCCAACATAATAATACAAGGTGTACAAGTAAGGTGGCTTGTATAAGTAAATATAAGTATAAAAAAATCAAATAATAAATAAAGGCTAATGTGCTTAAAACCAGAGAGTTACAGTAATGCAATGTGAGGCAGCTGAGAAATTTGTTCGTTAGTCTTGTTACAGGCTTCTACATTGCTCAGAAATAAAGGATATTTCATTATGGGATGTTTTGTTTCCCCTAATTTATGTGAGCAGTATACAATATGTGCCTGCTTCACAACTACACAAGTGTTATGACGCCGCAGCTGAATTAACTTTCACTTGTTTGTTTTAGACTAGTCAAATTACAAAAATGCAACTATGTCATCTGATATTTCAAATATGAGGTGTTTGTAGGGTGTACAGTGTA
Source organism: Parotocinclus spilosoma (assembly GCA_033117975.1). Taxonomy (NCBI): domain Eukaryota; kingdom Metazoa; phylum Chordata; class Actinopteri; order Siluriformes; family Loricariidae; genus Parotocinclus; species Parotocinclus spilosoma. The sequence goes on along the minus strand of JAVSBV010142860.1, from coordinate 15,265 downwards.
ATAAACAGGATATCACATTAATTCAGACAACCAGAAATGGAACAATGTATGTATTTTGTATTCCCTTACATCTTAAAATGTTCACTCCTAAAACCTATTATTTCTATTTTAATATTTCATAGATGCAGCTTTAGTACTTCATATAGAAAAAGGCAAAGAAATACTGTTTGGATAACACAGTGAAGACACAGCATTGATATTTATTTTATTTATTGTGTATTTACAGTTATATACAGTTATATAACAGTTATATAACATATATTTAAAATTGGATTCAAAATGGCTTTTGAATATATATATATATATATATATATATATGTATATATATATATTTATATATATATATAATTATTATTATTTATTTATTTGGAAATGACATTAAATGTATTAAATTCATGCAAATGTAAATGGACAGTTAAATAAATATTATGGCATTTATATGGGGGGGGGTACAGTATATTAATGCTATTATTCAGTAGAATGCAATATAAAGTCTTATGACCTTATTTCAGTGATGGTTGAATTAGTAGATTTCTGTAAAATGTAGAGGTTTGTACATGATGCATGGTGTAGTTGATGCATTGGCGAACCATATAAATAATTTAGGATATTTAACTTTTTAAGGATGAAAATGAGTATGAGAAAATGAAAAGAAAATAAATATACATAAATACACATATGGCAGCAACCGGATGAATATTCAATTTCGATTTTTTTTTAATCAATTGTAGGTGATTATTTTAAGCATGTTTAAGGTTTAAGGTTGACTATGTGCTTTCTCTCTCTCTCTCTCTCACATATTATATTATATTATACTATACTATACTATACTATACTATACTATACTATACTATACTATACTATACTATACTATACTATACTATACTACTTGGTTTGTGATACATGTAGCTTACGCTGGATTTGTCCAAACATATCCACATCATAAAATGGGCACTAGCTGTATAACATTTTGTTTCTGGAAATTGGTTGCAATATTCACCTCTTCTTTAGATTTTCAAACCATGTATTTATGTGGAAACTCTGCCTGCTACCATCAGTGACTTGCTCAACAACAGTTACTGTATACTAATGCTGTGACATATGACAGTTTATTTCATGAGGAACTTCTTTATTTGACATTTAACTGTCTTACAAAAACATGTTGGTCTTTTCACTTCAATGATTGATCCCATATGAACACATTGTGAACTACACTCTGAACGCTTACTAATTCCATGAAGTAGTATCCGGCCACACCCAGATTTAACAGCGTTATGACTTAACAGTAGAAGGCAGTGCTGTACTAACTTTAGCTTTCGTTGTCTACTTCTCAGTTGGATTCCTGGCTGGTACGGCGAAGCAGAACGTAGAGAAATTATGGCAAAAAAGCACATGCTCAATTGTTTTCAGTAGCTATCAGTGAAATATTGTTATTACCATTATGATATCTGATTGAAATCACTGAGAACAGCGATAAAAAAGTACTGTCTGCACCAGTGATAGCACACTAAAGATCAACTGATGGCCTCACATGGGAATAAGGAAAGTATATTACCAAACAAGTTCACAAATATATCAATTTAAATACAAATATATTAAATATGTTTTGGGTTGGACTTCTTTTTACTTTAGTAAAAACAAACAAAGAAACACACAAAAAAATGACCACTACCCCAAAATACATATATAAAGTAAACAAATTACTGTATGGTAAAATATGTGGTATACGTAGGTAAAATAAAAAAAATATGTAGCTGGTTAAACACCACTGTCTTATTTTGATTGTCACAAGATTTTACAAAACAAACAATTTTCATATAACGCACGATAAATAAAACTGCTGGCACTTTTTGGCCTTTCATATAGCTGTCAGTTTTATGAAAGCATAGCAAAAAATGTAAAAATTTATATGAAGTTACTTTTATTTTTCTTCTGTTGTTATTTATGTAGATTTTGTGGCCACAACATCACTTTATTGATGAAATTGACAATAGCAGAGGCAGGCTGCTCTGGATCAACTTCTGAAAACAGGTGGCAAACATTTCCCAAGCCACTACCACTGCGTCGTGCTACAAATCCAAAGATCCTACAGAGAGAATAAGAGAGAGAGAGAGAGAGAGAGAGATGGATGGATAGATAAGGGAAGCAAAAACATCTAACAGGACTCATGAGCCCTGCTGGTGACAGCTCTTCTTAATTAAATTAATTTGTGGCCAAGACTTGAGGTGTGAGAATGAGATCTTAATGGGTAGAAATAAGTAAGTAAGGTGTGGGACACCCCTTGGCACAAATATTGTTTTTCAAAAAGTTTGATGCCTCGTTCTTTTATCAGGTGTTTGTATGGTAAAATTAAGTACAATAATATGTGTTCATATACTTAATACATGCAAAATACATCCAGCTTATTTAAAGACCTAATGTTCACAATGTTGACCCTTCTCCTTTAATATTTTTAGAATTTACCTCGAAATGCTGGATATCAGCTTATCAGCTTAAAAATATTGAACGATGGCAACCCATTCTTTCCTAATCAGTGCTTGGAGTTGATCACAGGTTTTTGTTTGTCTGTCCACTTTTTGAGCATTAACCACAGGTCCTAAATGGGATTGAGAAAATCTGGGGAAATGTCGATGTTTTATGCATTTAGCCCCTTGGTTATTACTTTTACCTTGAGACATGGTGCTCCATCATGCTGGAAAAAAACATAGTTCATCTCCAAATTACTCCTGGATTACTGGGAGTATATGCTCTTGGAAAATGTTTTGATACTATTCCTTATTCATGGCAGCATTCTTTAGCGGACCCACTACACTGGATAAGAAGCAACTTGACACATTAATTGTCTATGGATGCTTCACTGTTGGCATGACACAGGACGTATGGTAGTGCTCACCTTCTCTTCTCAGAACAAGACTTTTTCCAGATGTCCCAAGCAGTCAAAGGGGGCTTCAGCAGAGAAAATAACTTAACCCCAGACTTCAGCAGTCTAATCCGTTTACTTCCAGCAGAATGTCAGTCTGTAGTTTATGTTTTTCTTTGGGAGAACTGGCTTCTTTGCTGCCCTGCTTGACACCAAGCCATCTTCCAAAAGCCTTTGAGGCACTGTGCTAATTTTTATTTATATTTTTAATTTCCTAAATTTTTATTTAGGGAATGACATTGCAATTGATTGCAATTAATCTGATTACTTTTCACAATCAGAGTTAATACTGATGCAGCAAATTTGATAAAAAACTAAATGTTCTCAAAACCTTTGGCCACAATTGTAGTGTAGTGTTTTGTTCCTTAATATGTAAAATATTTTCATAAGTTCAGTAATATATTTACTAATAATTTTCTACAATTATCATTTTCATTACTGATTATTCTATGTGATGTGTACACTACACACTAGCCTGTATCACCTACTTGTTGGATGTGCTGTCAGCAGTAGTCCACCTATCAACAGGATAACACATATCACACCACATATATAATACACAAACAAACAGCACCTATAAGAAATACATTTGTAAGCCAGTATATTCCTTATTACTTATTTTAGCTCACCATGCTTAATTATGTACATTGACTTTTGATCTATACTTGATTCCTCATGGTTGACTACAAGACATTACTACAATTTTAATGATCATCAAGCATTTTTGTTTGTGCTGTTTCTTGTAGAAACTGTAATATCTGTATTAATTCTACACATAAACAGATGATATCACTGTAAATAGTTTTTATTCTCAATGTCAATTTCATTCAATGAAAAGTCAAATGAACAAATTATCTAATTATCAGTGTTGAGGAAAACAATTATGGAATAATCAACCAAAAAACCCCCAAACCCCACGATTATTAGTCTGCTTTTTACAATGGCCTGAATTTTTGTTTGTACAAAATAAACAACAACAACATAACAAATATTCTACATTAAGCTTTGTCACTGGCTTGCATGATATTTGCTCTGTCGCAAGATGCATTATCTTCCTGTTACAGCAATCACCATAAACACAACTATTTTCACTCAATGAGAAAATAAAAGTGTCAATATTTCAGCATACACCTGTGCACTGACTGTTGGGGGGTTGATATGATGATTGATCATGTTTGGTTTGGTCATGTTTTATTCAAAGTTCACTGATAATTTTGAATAAAAATTAATGGGTTGACAATTTTTTTTGTTGGGACCACATTTTACATTTACATTTAGCAGACGCCCTTTTCCAGAGCGACTTACAACTAATACAATTCAAGCAATTGTGTATTAAGGGCCTTGCTCAAGGACCCAATTGTGGTAGCTTGGCAGAGGCGGGATTTGAACCCTGGACCTTCTGGTCCAGAGTCCAGTACCTTAACTGCTAGGCTACCATAGTCCCTTTAGCCAAGATCAACAGGCCTTAAGCCATGTAAGCACTCTATACTTAAGATAGCAGTTGTTTTAGAAGTGCAAATGAGCTAATTACAAAAATTAGTTTAATAAAATGCTAATTTAAAATGCATTATAATGATTCACTTTTTGCCAGGAGTAGTAAAAATGGTGGTGTGTGTTTTTGCTTGGCACTTAAGAGTCATACAGATGTGATACCAGGACCAAAAATCTTAACTATTTCAACCTATAGATGGCGCTCTAACCAGGAGTTGACCTTTAAGGCTATATTTTTTAAATATATTTTATGATATTCAAACATTCCTTAAAATTTTTACATATTAATATATACAGAGCTCAAAATAGCTTGGTAAATTTCATTTTTAAGTAGAAAGATGTAATGGATTTTCCTAATTGATTTTTTTATTTAAATATCACAGTTAATTTAAAAAATAACAATCAACGTGAGAACATGGTGAATGCAAGGTTCAATATAGCAAATTTCACTGAAACATGTGGGTTTTAAAATGCACTTCATGGTCTCAGGTTATTTACAGAAGTTCTTTCTACTGGATAGCTCAGCTCTGTGACTATGACACCAAAAATGTACCTTTGGTCCTGTGGAGCCACACAGCTGAATATAACACTATGGATAGGATAATGTCTCCTGAAGAACAGGCTAAATGGAAGAAGTGACACAGAAACGGATAGGACAAATATTTTTAAATATCATAATATTTCTAAACCTCATGATAAAAGGTATTCTGATATATGTGTGTACCTGCGTTTGTTATCTGTAAGAGTGATACCCTGTGCAGACACTTTGAAGTGAACAACAGTTGCTGAAGGTAAGGAATCCTGAGCCAACGTGCACTTTACTGCCTTGGAGATAGCTTGGGGGCCAGTCAAAGACTCTATGTCCACAGAGTTTATGTAGAAAACATTACAGGCTTAAAGAAAGAGGAAGTGGCAGACAAGAGATGCTTTAAAATGTGCATTTGAAATCTATACAGAAGAATAAGAAGATGCAAATAGTAATAATTTAGTCTTCTGATTGGTAGATTCTGTCACTTACCCGCCCCCTGTTTGAGCAGTTGGGCAGCTGTGCTGGTATAAGCACCGCTCTGAAAATCCTGCAACTCTCCTACGAGATCTGAAAAACATGGGCCACCATGAGCATATATTAGAGATTATTTTTGTTTGTGGACAGACAAATAAGTATGTAAGTAATAGGTAACAAGACCTTTGTCTGGTATGCGTAGTGTACAGGGAAGAGAGACAGGTGTAATGGAATGTTGGTATACCAGAGCAGACAGTGAACCTACAATCATAACCAAGAAAACACAGTCATATCAGACGCTGGCCCGCAGACGGCACTGAGATTAACACTTGAACATTTTCTCACCGAAGTACGTCTCATTTTGACAGCCTTTTATTTTCACCCCTTTTGCTCCACTCTCAATTAGGAAGTGCCTAACCAGCTGCTCCTGTGAGTGAGCGGTATGACCATAGCTGTTGGCATAGGGTGGGGGTGTGGCCACTTTCAGGGCCAATCCATATGCACCCTGGAATGAGTTGCTGTCCCTTATGAGGAAATAGCCAGGCTCCTTGTCCTTAAGGACTGCAATTGCTAGATAACGAAAACAAAATATTGAAAGTGTGTGCATATGTACAGTTGAATAACATGTTCAGGTTAATTCTGATACGCTACTCTCACTCACCTTGGTCTCGAGAAATGCCAGGCTTGTACCAGAACTTGGAACTGTCTTGCACAAACTTGGCACTGACACGATTCTCTTGTTCTTGTGTTACTCTGCATTTAGTGTTTGCAGTAAGTAAGGGGGTGACCTGTAGCTGAAGGGGACTGATGGAAAGTTCTGTAGACTTTCTGATAGAGTTTTTTTTAATGGGGGAGTCCTGGAGAGGGCTAGCACGCTGTTTTCCAGGAAGGGGTGGTTGAACAGAGAAAGAGGGAATAGTGATAGCAGTGTATCCTGTATATGGAACATGAGGCACTGTAAGGAGAGGGTAGTTGGTAGATGCCAAAGGAAATGAAGGTGTGACGTAGCCATCAGGCACTGGCGAGGAAGATCTCAAGTCACTGCTACTTCCCCCCTCATTGGAGGAAGCTCCATCAGTCAGAGGAGTCAGTCTCGGGCACTCTGTGTGGTTTCCAATTATGTGAACATCAGAAATGGAGCTACTTTCTGAAAGCTGCTGGGAACTAGTTAAAGGAGATTCAAGAATTTGGCATGAACTCAAAGACACAGCCTTGTTTTCTTCCATCTCGTGCTCGACAATTGCAAGAACCACTGGATTGTTCTCTTCTACCTGCTCAACAGGATCTTTCCCATGGGATGTAACTGTTGTTGTAGAGATTTGGCAAGGCTCATTCGATTGAGTTGAGGTGCATATTGACTCAACATACCCAGACTGTTGTGGCTCTTCTGTATTTGCAGTGATATTACTAGAAGCACTGCTAACTGCATGATGATCCCACCTTGGGATTTCACAATTGGACAGACATCCTGGTTCTGGTGTTGGTTGTACACTGGAAAACAAATATGTAAGAACGATAAGTTCTAAGAACTGTCTGTGTCACATTTACTAATACAGTACATTTTAATGTGAACTGAAATCCACACGGTAGGGTAGAAACAACTGTATATACCAGTTTAGGACTTGTGGGGAATGAGCATCTTTTGTGAAACCACAATGGGAATCGTTTGCTTTAGCATCTGTACCTTCTGCAAAACAAAAGTAACTGCTTTAATGTCAATTATATTAGTAATATTCTTAGTATATGCCACACATGCATTCATTTATTCATTCATTAACTTAAATGTTTAATCCTGATCAGGGTTGCGGGAAAGCCGGTGCTTAGCTGACAGTACAGAGTGCAAGGCACGAACAACCCTAGGCAGGGGGCACTGTCACTGCAAATTTGAAAATAATCCTCTGAAACCTAATGAAATGCAATGCATGACATCTCCAATGTTTATGCTGGTCTTTAGAACTAAATCATATATTTGTTCTTGTTTAAATGTAATATCCGCTGCTTATGTGATAAACACATGTCATACCTGTGTGGTTGATATGGAGACTGTTCTCTTTTCCAGAGGACTCAGGGGTATGGATTTGATGTTGGGTTAGACTGCTTCTTTTTGGAGAAGGAGTAAGAGCAACTGGGGATGTATTACAAGAATGATCCATGGAAGCATAACCAGGACTCTCACTAATCTGGGGTGGGGAACAGGGACAATTTAGATTGGGGCTGTGGTAACCACTGCTGTGAGGGCTTGGATATTGACTTAATGTGGGATCTGGTCGCTCTGATACATAGAACTGAGTATCCTGTTTCAAAATAGAATTGCAATGTCTATTTCTATAGGATGGCATAACTGGTGGCATCACAGACCTGTGTTTCCAATACTCTGGCACCTCCATACCTCTATCTCTTGACCAGTGCACAGGCCCCTCCCTCCTGTATCCAGAGTCTGCTTCTCGAGACCATAGCCGCTCAAACTGACTGATCTGGAGAGAGCGAGCAAGGTCCTCTCGCAGGTGCGAGCAATCCCTGCAGGAACATGATGTAGGTGGAGTCAAGCTGAAGCACAGCTCACGATAAGGGCTGGAGGGAAGAGACTGGTGGGTGTGGTGTTGGGACTGAATTGGACAATGGAACAGGGGGTATGCTTCCTTAGAAGAGAACGAGCGGGCCTGTGCAGGGAGAGTGCGAGCATGTGAGGAGTGAGTGCAGGTAAGCAGTGAGTGTGTTGGAGGTTCTGAAGAGGGGTAAGGGTAAATGGGTGGGGCTGTTTGAGTGCATATGTGATGCTGACAGCGTCCTCTCTCCCACAACTGGTCTGATTGAGAAAAACACACCTCACAGACAGGCAAATGGGAAGTACGAGAGCAGGGGAGCGTTTGGTGTTTGGGATGGAGTTTTTGTGGCTGTGTGTTGGGCAAGTCCGGGCCACAGTAGATTTGAGGGTGTGAGTGTGGACGGCCATAGCAGGATCGCTCTCCATGGAAACGAGTGCAATCTGCATTTCCCAGTATAGCTGTCTCTCGGTCCTTTTCTTTCATATTGGGTTTCCCCCTATCTTCCACCTTTTCTTTGTCCTCCTTTTGAACATTTTGATTATGAGGTGGAAGCAGAGGTGGTTCTCTAAGTTCTAACAGGGTGATACTTTGTTCTGAGTAAGAGCTGGGAGAAGGTAACTGTTTGCAAGTGGTGGGCTTGATGACAGGTGAACTGCTGTTGGAACTGGAAACAGGCACACGTCGCTTCTTTACTTGTGCATATAGACTGCCATCAAGTGGGCCACGTGTGTGACAGATATCTATGGAAGACAGTGAGATTGTGTATTGTGGAATTATTTAGAGAGGAGCTCTCAAAATTTCTGCAAACCTGAACTAACTCTCATATATAAATCTCAACATAGATTTACGAATAGTTTTTGAATATAGATACATTTGACGAATACAGTGGGAGTCAAAAGTCTGATATCATGAGTGAAAATGCTTTTAGAATTTATAATCATAATTATTTATCAACATTTATAATTATTCTATAACTGACTGCTAGTGGCCGACTAATATGGGAATTCTTTTAGGTTTTAATCTCAGTCCCAGTTAAGAGCAGCAAGTTTTAATAGAGAAAACGTTTTCATTTTCCTATAAATGGGTCCACTGAATGTTCTCTCAGTATCTCTTTGTAATGCAGAAATGTAATGCAAGTTGTAATGCAGGAAACTTTCTCAGCATCCTCTGAACGATATATATATAATGGCCTTGTGAGTGCAGGCATCGGCCTATGCAGATTATCTCAAAATGGCATCAATTGGCCAGCCAATGATTCAGTCTATGACTACTGAATGAAATGTTTTCAATTCATATAGTCAGTATAACAATTTAAGGGAAGCTGACAAGCATGGACTTTACCTCACAATTTTGTGACACTAAGCTCCATCAAGCACACGTGAGCACTTGAACAAAGAGAGATCAAAGCATTCAGTGCCATCACATCTGTATACTGTATAATGTATTATCTTGCTGGGATAATCGATCATTCAATTTTGCAAACGTGAATTACGGCAAACCCTCAGACCCATGTAAGACCATGTTGGTTAGTTAAAAACATTAGGACTTTGAGTGTGTTTATGTGTACATACATTCTGTACTCTCAGATTGGGGAAGATTAAAGTTCTCATATGAGTCCCAGCGTACAATAGGATCTGTACAGCTGAATTCGACACTCCTACAAGGATTTGTCTTCTGATTCTGCCCTCCTGTGCACACACACACACACACACACACACACACACGCACGCACGCACACACACCAGTTAAAATACAGACCAGTGACCAGTAATGGCTTGGTATCGATGGTAAAATGATGTAGTAAATACCCCTATCTTGCTCATGAGCAGAGGAGAACACTAGCTGCACTGTGGCATCAGCTGGGTAATGTTCATCTATAAAACCAACAAAGATAAAGACAAATATCTTTACAGTGCATAATGCTTTTTCACTTATCACTTTCACTAATTACTAGGAAAAACAATTATGTGTGTAAATGGATACCTTTGCAGGCATAGTCGAGCTCTCCTTTGCCAAACCACAGCTGAGATCCATGAACCGTAAATGTATGAAACTGCACTCTAAATACACATTCCCTTTTGCACACGTCTGAGTGGCGATGATAACACTTTACCTGAAAGAGATTCACAGCCGATAAAAAAGGGAACTACACATAGACAAGAATAGCAAAATAGAGTAAGTGAAGAGTTTGGAAGATTTGCAAGGTGACAAATGTTCTTACCATAATGTCCCCCTTCAGCTGAAGAGCTGGTTCTATTTTGATGCACAATGTTTTGTTTCTGGACATCTCAGTAACGCTGCAGCACATGGTACAAACATAATGTACAGAAATAAAGTGTTAGTCCACTCACTAAAATAGAATATAACTATATATAAACTACTTTTGTCAGTTTAGTCAGAACTGAGATACTCACTATATGCCTGATGTGTGCACCAACTTTAGAGCCTGGTATATCTTTAGAAAAGGAGCATAACCTGTAAAGAAGATTGGTGCATAATTTAACTAAAGGGAGTTTTTTAATTGTCAGACTGTTGTAGGAATTCTGTTGTTGTGACGTTTAGAAGGCTTTTATTTATGTGCGCATACCCCCATCTGGCTGGTAGCTGGGTATTACTGGAATATGAACCTGGTGCAAAAGCAGGGGTGAGCTGTTAATCTTGATTGTTCCAGACAGAAGGCCAGAAAAGTAATAGATATATCTGAGGGAAAGAGAAATATTAGTAAATACAGAATTATATTTTGCTATGTACAATTTGTCAGCCACTCAGTCAATTAGTTTGCTTGGTGGCATTGCTCAGTGTTATCCCCAACAAAGCAGTCATCCAGAAATATCCATCCAACAGTGTTCTGTGGTCAGAAAGCAAAAACTGACCAAGGACTATAGAATAACATTACTTGCACATTGTAAAAGATTACCACTATAACTAGATACCAACAAGCTCTACCGATATAGTTTGTGTGTCCAGTTCAGTCTCTGGCAAGTTTGTTATTTAGATAATACTTGACTGATCAATTATTATGCTATATGCTGTATAGAAATTACCTGCTTTGGGAAGGCTGTAAAGAGGATGAAATTTTGTCCTCGCAAAACTTTCTCATAGCAACGTTGGCTAGAGCTTGATCTGCCCTGAAAATAATGTACAAATGAGGATTGGTCAGTTAAATGTGTGCAATTAATACCACAACATACTGGTAAGTGTGGCAGCATGTCTATGTTTACCCAGCTGATATCTTGGTGTAGTGCATGTAAGCAGCTATTATTACTCCTGTTTTTCCTCTGTCCCCCTGAAAAAAAGGCATTTAAATAGTTAATAATAAATCTGTGATTATTCCACATGAACTAAGGTGTCAAGCACACAAATATCATATAAACTCAAAATCCTCACCTTGCAGTGGAGCACAACCACATTGCATGGGTCCGAATTCAGCCATGCCTCCATGGCCTTGCACACGGCACATATCTTATCCAAAGGTGGAGCATGCAGATCCGGCCATCCAAACTCTTCAACCTAACAGGAGGGATCAGTATAGTATGGGCAACACTGCAGCTTAAGAAATCAGAGACAGTTTCACAATGAGTTTAGTTACGTATGGGTAGTTATGTTTGAGAGTATTTAGACTGCATTGGGCTGTGGTCCGAGTTAGCGTTTAAGGTACGGGACTATGAACCAGAAGGTCCAGGTTCAAATCCCACTTTTACCAAGCTGCCACTGTTGAGCCCCTTAATTAACCCACAATTGCTTGGATTACAAGACTGTATCAGTTGTAAGATGTTCTATATACAGGTATCTGCTAAACTATGTAAATGCAATTTAAATGTATTTTTAAGTCATACCTTGGGGTTTAATCTGCAGATGTCATGATGCTTCTCAGATAGATTTATGACCTAGCAGAGAGAAGGTAAATACATCTGAAAACAATGACAATCATTGTTACGACTTATTATGAAATATAATAAAACTGCTGACCAGAAACTTTTCCTGATGTTTTGATTTCAACATGGTTGCCACATCCTTCAGGTTGCTGCAATAGTGTTTTTCTTCCAGATCAGGCAGGAAGAAAACGGAGATGATCCTCTCAGTGACGTAAATGAGATCAAAATTATAACTCCTCTCCATTACGTTCTCCATCACACATTCTACTCTGTCACTCCTTAAACACAGATGTAAATAATAATATAAATACTAATAATGAATGTTAAAAAAGTTTCATTCAAACATTTGCCATTAAAAAAAAACACCCTTGCCATTTTTTATTTGACCTTTACTATACCTGGTATTTCTTTGGTTTTGGAATGACTGAAAGATAAAATGAAAGACAGGAGACATATTTATAAATAAGGTCTTAATCTTTAATATTGAAAATTGCACAAGATTGCACAAGAGGGCTTGATTTGGACTCACCGGATTTGTAGCATCAACACAGGAAACAGCGACCTGAAATATATTATAAGAGATTTACTATGTTCAAACATCTTGTATATATATTGCATTAACAAAAATCATTGGATTTTGGTTTCATTTGCCCCTTCACCTTTATTTTATTCAGTCATCAGAGGTTACACACTTTATGTAGTATTTACCTGATACAAATCTAAATTCGAGTTTAATAATTAACATCTCAACTAACCTCTAATTAGGGTGTGAAAAACACTGTCATTCAGTTAACAATCTCCCAGTATCAGAGGGAAACCAGTCAACCAATGAGAAAATACCATAGTGGTTTAAAAATGTACATAAAAATAAACCTTTTGTTAGTTTGTTGTAATGAAAAACAATAACGAATGTTGTAATAAATATGATATATATACTGGTATATACAGTTTTTCCTCAGAGAATTACAACAGCTCTTTATTATGTTCTTCATCACACATCACACAGTTTATTCACTATACTATGATGGGCACATTACTGCAGATAATCTTAGAGCAACATCTGCCTTTTTAAAACAAGATAATACAGAGACATAGTTGTTGAAGAAGAGGGTGCAGATACTGGAGTGTCCTACCTGTAGCCCTGATCTGTCTGAAGTAGAGAATGTGACGTGCTTTGCCATGGAGAGCTTTACATACAAATATTAAAACCCTGGACTGCATAAGCTTGACAATGTCAAACCAACCCTTATAGAAAATATGTAATGGCTCTATTCTGGGTCACACATCCCTTTTCCTTCAGCCTACATATTGCTATGGAATGAAGGCAATGACTTCAACTGAATCTAGCTGCCAGTAAGCAGCCAGAAAATGCACCCAACAGGCTACAGTTGGTCCAAAATGCATATCCTGCATAAACCTTACCTATAGCAGATTACATATGAACCACAGAGTTCAAATACCACTGGTCTTTATTGTGGCTGGAAACAGCTAGGCTAAATTTGGGTCATAATACACTTGTCATTGCCATAACAAGCACCTAAATGAAATAATATTTGTCACAGGTCTGCCAGTTTAGAAGAACAGTTAAAAACTCTTAAGACTTGTAACTCTTGAAGGTGGTGCCTGGTTTACGTGCTATTCCTCCATATCAATGCTAACCGATCCTGTTTTCTGTGCTAGGTTGTATATGGTAATTCTCATTAAGGTCTGAAGTAATCAATGTGCCTGCATTTCTTGACTTTCTCACAGTTATTCTGTAAGAAACTCTGGGTCTGCTTATATGTTGCCTGTATTTAATCACAAGTCAAAGCTTCTTTTCTTTTCTTTTTTCATTTTTGCAGTTACTTTTAAAAGTGAAAGTATGTAGGCAGTTATGCTCAATTTCATCCAGAGTAAATCACAGGTGTAGCTCACAATAATAAGTATAGATTAACTGTGACTATTTTTTGCATAATTCTAAACAAGCTATTTCTACTACTTGAAGTGACTACTTCTTTCTTGTAATATCTTATTTATTTTTTTTACCTAATAATCAATCAGATGGTGGTGTAATACAATTCTTCGGAGAAGTTCAAAACAGTTTAAAGTTTACTTTACGTCACTCCAGGATCATATACTGGAAACGAAGGTATAATAATATATGGTATTTATATTTAAATTGTGCCACACGGTTCAAATCTGTATCTGTATCCTTTCGAAAATGCCAGGTCACACTATGTTTACTGGTTAGCTTGACTTTAGCCATAGACATCTGTTGTGCAGAACAAACATACCCTCACATCCAGTCAATAAAAACAGTGATAAAGCAAAGGTGTAGTGTAACTGGAGTGATTGATTACAGTTGATCCAATCTGATCCTTTTTATTTTCTACCATTGCCATTCTGACACAATTTCTGGCCTGGGATCCTTCTAATACAAGCTACGCTCAAATCTTGCTGCCCAGTTACCAGTTAACAACTAAAGTCCCAATTAAAGCTCTTGTGTTTGCAGACCCACACGTAAAAATATTGTAAAGCCCTTGGGCTTTTAGATTCTCAGAAAACAGGAAGGGAAACGGACAGATGAAAGAAAGCAGGTCAATTAGCATGTCTGTGATATTTCATGATATCTGAAGACTAACTTTATACTCAAGTAACTAAAGAAAGCAATCTAACCCGTTACAGTCTGTTACAACTTTGCTATCCACTACATATGGAAGAATACAGCTCAGTATGTCATACTTACTATGACCAAGCTGAAGAATGTGTAATGTGTAAAAATTACCTGAGAATAGTAGTTAATAATTTAGGCTACAAAATAACACAAATGTGCAGTTTAAGATATATTAAGACTATACTATTCACACAAACAGACAGACAAAAACACAGGAACATAAAGATGCTCAGGGCTACTAAGTTTCCCTCATTTTAAAGACTTCCTCTGAGTTCATTAGTTATCGTCACACTGGGAGACATCTGCTAGATATTACCACCAGAGTTTGTGTGTGTGGATGTAAACAAGTTTGCGTGTATGTGTTTGTGTGTTTTAACTTGTTGTTTGTATCAATGGTTTACTCTCATTTCTTAGATGATAGGAACTACCCTTACAATTAAAACCATTGTCAGAACCTACAGCACTGTATCTTTTTAACATAATCAGATCAACTGGAAGCTGCTTTAGTGAAACATTACATCACAACCAAGTCTCAGAGAGACAGAGTTACTGCATACATTAGTTACTGCACAATAATTAAGAACGTAGATAAACGAACAATAAAATAATGAAAAATTAAATTCAGTTGTTCGTGTATTTCTACAAAAACCTTGCCCTTCTTTGATTTTTAGTTTTGGTCCCAACTGTCTGAGCAACAATGGAAAGAGAAGAGAAGAGAAGAGAAGAGAAGAGAAGAGAAGAGAAGAGAAGAGAAGAGAAGAGAAGAGAAGAGAAGAG
>JAVSBV010142851.1:0-16099 GCA_033117975.1 Parotocinclus spilosoma | reverse complement strand
ACAACATCACACAAATTGCTTTCTTTCAGTTACGTAACATTGCTAAACTTAGAAATATCCTTTCCTTTCAAGATGCTAAGAAACTAGTCCATGCATTTATAACCTCGAGACTGGATTACTGTAACGATATACTCACTGGATGTTCTAGTAAATCTCTACATAAACTACAACTAGTACAAAATTCAGCAGCTTGAGTTCTAACTAGAACTAAGAAATTTGATCATATCAGTCCTTCAACATTGGAGGCAGGTCCCACCACAGTGCAGGAACTCCCGCCATCAGTTGGACATTAGGAGACGATGTGCCGCCAAGGACCTCCCACTAAGGACGCATTTTATAATATATATATATTTTTTTAATTTAGTTCATTTTCAAATTTTTTTATTACTAATTTAACTTTTATTATTAATTTGTTATTTATTTATTGACCTGGTTTTGCTGTAATTTAATATAATTTTGGTGTTTATTTCGTTAGCATCTAGGCCACCCATGGAGGACGGGTCCCCTGTTGAGTTTTGGTCCTCCCAAGTTTTCTTCCTACAATTTTAGGGAGTTTTCCTTGCCACTGTCACCCTAGGCTTGCTCAACTTGGGATTGGCCTTTTAAGATCATATAATATTGTGAAGCTGATTTAAGAGAATGCTAGGTTGTAAAAAGCGCTATAGAAATAAAATTGAATTTAATTTAATTGTTAGTTTAGGGCTTTGACTTGACCACTCCAGGACAGTTACTGGGCTGGAAGGTAAACCACCTGCTCATCTCCAGCTGTCTAGCAGATGTTTTCCTCGAATAATTACTTGTTTTTTTTTTAAGATTGTATCCATTTCCCTTAAATTTGACCAATCCATGCCAACATTCTGTTTTATTTAAAGCAAGTACAGTGTATGTATGGTTGTTGTTGGATTGCTGTTTAAAAAAATTTTCAACTTGGTCTCATTTGGCCATGAAAGTTTTGCCACATGGCATCTGAAGCAAAAGAGGCTCCTTTCTTGCCGCCGTGCCATATACGCCAGCTATGACTTTCAAAGTTGGATCGGGCATCTTAACTGCTTCACTGATCGATATCCTCCTTCTAATTTGGAGGGACATCCCAAATTAGGAAATGTGTCGACCTAGGACAATGCACTTGATATTACTCTAAACTCTGAATGATAGTCTCTGAAATCTGAAATGTACCCAACATGTATTTTACACTACATTTAGTCCTCTTTCGTAGTTGAAACTAATTAATGGGAAATCCTAAAGCTTCTTTCTAAATAAAGAACATTATTAATGAGTAAGATCTCGATCATAAAGCTGATAAAAGGATTCTTGTGTTGAATTATTCTTTAGATGCTGACGAAAGACGACGGGTAAGAACATTAATCCCCATCTCATAAAAAAAGTGTTGAACTTTGAAGCAAATGGAAATGAATCAAAATAACAAATACAAAGACGAACCCTGACTGTAAGAAAAAAGAGAAAGCGGTTCAGTGGAGAATAACCTCTCAGTTCTGAGCAGTTACAAAAATGAAGAGCAAGTGGAAAACGACCCCGTGTAAAATTAGACCATGTGGATAATGTGTGTGTTTGATGTGCTTTGCCTGTTTTGCGCAGAGGGAATGTCCTTTAGCCTCTTGTCACTGTCAACCTGAATGCCATGGCATTGATGGGTTCAGCTAATAAATCAGGATGCACGTAGTGTCACGGCTTGAGTGACAGAATTTCATAATTACCTGGCAACTTTTCCTTCCTAATTGCCAACAAGGAACCAAACAGAAGTAACCACAGGAAAATCGTTAGATCTTTCTAATGGGCGAGTGGGATTTGTATGGAGGATACCCATGCTCTAACACACTAGTTTTAGCAAAGTGGAGACAGGTACCAAGTAAAAATGTTAAATTCATGTTATATGCAGATTATAATAGTTTTGGATTCTGCACAGCACACTTGTCATACAATGTTTGCAAAATATGCAAAGACAATATTTGTACATCTGGTGGAAACAATGACCTGTTCAATGTCCTAAAATGAAAGTACCCCAAAAAAACACCGAAGGCTGAAGGGTCACATCATGTGAGTGCAACGATAACAAAGGTATTAAAAAGTACTGGGACACAAACCCACCAGGCCAAAAGTACTGGGACACAAACCCACATGAGGCCAAAAGTATTGGAACACAAATTTACAAAAGGCCAAAAATACTGGGTCACAAAGCCACACAAGGACAAAAATACTGGGACACAAACCCACACGAGGACAAAAGTACTGGGACACAAATGCACCAGGCCAAAAAATACTGGGACACAAACTTACACAAGGCCAAAAATACTGGGACATATCCCACATTCCTACATACAAATCCAGATGTGGACAAAAAGTATTGGGACACAATCGGCATGTGTCCTGAGCTAATGGGACACAAAACCCAGTGGGCCAAAAGTATTGAGATATAATCCCAAATGTAGCCAACAGTACTTCCCAAACCCAGTCACAAACCCTCCCACATTCTTTCTACTTGCCACATTTCAAACACTGTTGAAGTTTCTTCAGGAAATGCTTTAATGGTTTGAAATGCTCTTGCTTTGAGATAATTATAAACAAATCACCTGTTTGGTTCAACGCATGAAATTCGACATTTCAGGATGTGTTTGGTTCAGTGGAGAGAAAGGACGGGAAGCGTTCCAGATTCGCAGATGAACTCATCGTGCGTTATTTTGCGCAACTTTGTTTAGTAAGAAAATCCTCCAGTTTAAGTCTGCGAACCTGCAACAGCCTGTTTGTTTGGTTCTCATAGAAGATCTGCACATTTGAAGTAAAGCAGGTCTCGCTAAACACAAAAACAATCGCTTCCAGAGTCCCGAAGGTTTAAGATATGCAGTGATATCGCCCTCTTTCATCCGCTTTCTCTCTCTAAAGTAGTCCAAACGTAAAAGACCCTCTGCAGGTGGAGACTACAGGCCAGGAGCCGGAAAGAAAAATGTGTAAGTTATGGATTTAACAACGCTGGAACATGAATTGCCGGGAAGCAGCTATAGACAGACAAAGGAAGGAGAGGCGAATCGAGCAGGAACATATTTAGTTTATTTCTTCTATGGCTTTTACTTGTGAAATATTGATCAGCGCTTCATATCTCACAAAGGAGAGGCCTTGGGAAACAGGGAAGACTCGCACGGCTGTTGACCTCGGTGTCGCAGTGTGTCTAAAGCAGCGTCATGCAGTATGCATGCGCCTCTGTTTTAGCGTCCAGCTCATACATTTTTAACAGCTCAGAATACTACGGGGAAGAAAGATCTGCTCGGGTTTAAAAATACACCTTTTAACTTTGTATCGTTGCGGTAAATAAACTCCGTACACGAGTGTTTATGTGTGTGGGTGCGTTCATGTGCTCCCTGATGCACGGTCGGACCTTGTTCTTTATAGCTGAGAACTACATCCATGTGCTGTGTGTGTACTGTAGAGCTTTGAGGATGAAATGAGGTTTTAGTTTCATGTAAATGTTTAAGCACCCCAATATCGTTTTACATTTACATCCTTGAGCAGACGCCCTTATCCAGAGCGACTTACAATTAATACAGTCTTACAATTCACGCAATTTGGGGTTAAGAGGCAGAGGTGGGATTTGAACCCTGGACGTTCTGGTCCACAGTCCAGTACCTTAACAAATAGGCCACCACAGACCCGGTCAAACTGCATGTTTTAATGAACAAAATCTATGAAGAGAGCACGACAAAATTTATGCATGTTCCAATGAAACCAATGGAGATTTTACTGATCTATGCATTGCATTATGGGATTTGTAGTTAAAGCCGAAAATTGTGCCACCTTCATATTGTTTTTCATCAATTTCTCTTTAATTTCTCTCTAATCCTCCAACCAGGTGCCGGGTCCTGTACCAAGGCAGAGCACAGGCAGACAAACGAATCCTGCCATTAAGTCTTAAGGAGAGCCCAGTCGAGTCCAAGGAGCAGTTGTATGGCAAGAACAAGCAAACACTGAGGAGCTGTTGCAGGGACAGGATGACGTACCGTACCTATCTTTCCCTGCCTTAGACGTGACCAATTGTCTTGAACGTGTGTTAGTTATTTAGTCTTTATATTTTAACCTGACCACAGGTATAGGGGCTCTATGCTGGGCATAAGCATGGTTTGCATAAATTGCCAGTCCATTGCATAAGGATTCTGCATCCCCTTCTTTAGGCAGCCAGTTATGTCTAACACTAACACTAACAGTCCTGGTCTTCTCACAAGAATACCTGGTTGTTACAGTGGTGGGGCAACGTGTTAGACTGCTGTGCCCACCACAGCGCTTAGTCTGCACCGTGTAAGAAGCATCGTCTAGAAGCTGAAAGTCCCAGGTATTGTGGTATTGCTCTAGTGCTGTATTTATTTAGGAGGTGGTCCTGAAAGTTATTTTCCCTACTTTGTCAACATGTGAGTCATTAGGATCACAGGGGCCAAGGTGTGGCCCATTTGTGCATCACTGCCCCACCTTGGTATCATGTGAGTTGTTAGGGTTACATGAGTCAAGGTGCGAATGGAGGTTAAACCGCCTAGGAAGGGATCTCAAGACTGTAGGTGACTAATAATTGGAATCGTAACCACCCCCTCTTTTCATCCATGGTCATTCTGATTGGACACGTATGGCCTCCTTACTGCTTACTGCTTATTCTAAATCCAGTTGCCTTCAGCTTAAACACTCAAGTCTATCATGATCTAGATGACTTAAAAACTATGCAGACCTGAAAAGAGGACTCATTATCTGGTGGTTGGTTGGTTTGCGTCGACATTTTTCTGAAACAATTGGTTTTACTGTTAATGGGGAGGGCACAACAAGAGGACAACAGTAGTTAATGCTGTTGCCTCAAAGCTCCAAAGACCCAGGTTCTAGGCCTGGCATGTTCTCTCTCTGTGTCTCTGCCGGCTTCCTGCCACATACCACAGACGCCATAGGTCAGCTGGTGTCTCTAAATTGTTCCAGTGTAAGTTTGAGTGTCTATGAAGTCCCATCCCAGGTTAATTCCCAAGAGTCTCGGGGCCCATTGCGATCCTGAATTGGATTAAGCTGGTCTATGAAGAACATTAACAGGATCAATTCACATGCTTAAACTTTCCCACACCTGTATGACTCTACGTCACTACCATGGCAAAAAATCAAGAGAGTATTTCAGGCACGTTTGAAGAGGCTGCACTCCGGCCTGTTGTGTTTGCTGCAGCTTCAATCGTCTTTGGCCCGAGCTGACTTCCTGTGAGGCTCAGGAATGCCATTCTGCCGAAAGAAAACAGAGCCCAATCCAGAGAGGAAGTTTCTCCCCCTTGCACACACATACGTACTCTCTCACGGTGAACCGAGAGGCTGGGAAAGCTTCAAACGGGGCGTGAGGACACAGTTTTCCCACATTTTGCATACAGAAAGTCTTCAGAGAGGCCTATAAATAGACAGAGAGAGAGTTAGTGTTAAAATAAGACGAGGTCCAATAGAGCCTCCACTGCGGTCAGGGGCCGACTCCTGTTGGGCGTAGTGTTTATCTGATTCGCCCAATGTCATGACGTAAATCAAACGAACAAAGATGGAGTCGTAGATTAGATATAAGAGTGTCCGGGAAACAACGGAGCTAGAAAAATGGAAATGGTAAAGTGCACAAATAAAGTCGTGTCTTTAGATTAAGTATACCTGGCAACTGCGTTAGGATTCAATTCATGCGCAGACTGAGAAAGCAAAATCAATTGATTTTTGAGTATGCTGTATACATGACCACTTGAGTAATCAGATATCTGTAGAAATCAGTCTATGGTCAGATTATTAAGTGCATGTAAACAATAGAAAAAAGACATTTTGAAAACCAAATGTCCTTATAATGATAGGAAAAGCTGGCAATTTGGATTTTTTCTGTTTTGCCAGTCCCCACTTCTTTAATTTCTTTTTTCCCCAAAACTGCATATTTTATTTGGTTTAAGCTATGAGGTTAGAGTTAGGATTAATTTATGATGTAGTGTTGTTAATGGACAATGTCCTCACAAGGACAGCAAGAGAAATGTGTGTGAGAGTCAGTTTGCTGCTTGGGCTGTAAGGTTTTATATCTCGACAGGCTTTGATATCTGAATCAGAGAAATGCAAGTCGAGTGAAACAGTTCTTGTATTAGAGAACACAGCCTGTCTGACAGGTGTTCTCACACACACACACACACACACACACACACACACATTAAGGGAGCATGCCGACACACAGCACGCACCTGAAGCTGTCAGTGTTTTGATAGGTGATCAAGGCTGCTTTCTTCAACAAGCATGTGGTGTAACCAGAGCAGACGTGGCCATGATCTCTCTCTCTCTCTCTCTCTCTCTCTCTCTCTCTCTCTCTCTCTCTCTCTCTCTCCCTCTCTCTCTCTCCCTCATTCTCTCTCTCTCTTTCGCCTGTGCTTCCTGCAGTCACGTCCTGACAGGATGAATTTTTCAGAAGTGCTGAACTAATAAAAACACCTGTCGACGGCCCTGCGTTTGTTGTTGTGCTCAGTCAGTGATCTCAGATTTGGTGTTTGGATTGCAGATGGCCTCTTCCACGTGGTGCGACCCCGGACACGCTCGCTCCGTTATTTATCATTTTAAAATGAAAGATTAATAAACTTGTCCATGAAAGATAAAAAAGTTGTGAATGGTAAGATTTTAGACATTCACATTTACGGCATTTAGCAGACGCCCTTATCCAGAGAAACGTACAACTCATACGGTCTTACAATTCAATCAATGGTGGGTTAAGGGCCTTGCTTAAGGACCCAACTGTGGCAGCTTTGGCAGAGGTGCGATTGACCGCTAAGCATCTGAGAAATGTTGGCCATTAAATAATAAAAAAAAAACATTTATATCAAAAGGGTGAAAAATATCGAAACCTCTGAAAACGCAACCCTAATCTAATTATAGAAAATGCAGCATTGTACTATTACGGCCATGTTTTGGTTAGTCATAACACTTAGGTGGATGGTATGATGGACCCTGATCCTTTTGTTTGACAGAAGCCAAAAATGCATTTTCAGTATTTGGAACAACACGCAAGATCAGCCAGATGAACCAAAGACTCAACGAGTGAATGGGAACCAGTTCATATAGTTATAGGTTAGAGAGAATATCCAGGGAATGTAGGAAATAGTACTACTTACAATAGGACAGGTGCATACACTTAAAGGGTTATGTTATTCACAGTATACATGAGTACAACACAATTCTCTAAACACATCAACTAAGTTAAAACGGTCTTTGGTCCAAACATGAGCTAACAAGCAAGCGAGGGCATAACCCTCCAGATAGTGAGCTCATCTTTGCTTGTGATCAACATCATTTATTATAATTCTAAGACCTAAGGGATGTTAAATGGTGCATAGTTGTACATACTGGTGGTTCAAAAGTCTGAGTTCACTGGTGAAAATGGATCTGGATCTGGCTGTGACTAAATGACATTATGGCTTTTCTGCTTTCAAAGGACCTTTATGTTATTTAATTTCTGTTCGGATCGGCCATGTCTGTTGTCTTTTTTTTCAAATCTAATTTCAAATGTATCTATTGTTTTGCCAAACTCTGGTAATGATGATAGTCTGATAATCTTAGTCCTGTCTGCTTGATTGTGTACCTCTGCAATTTAGTAGTCAAATGTCACCTCACGTTGACAGTTTTTTGTTTTTGTTTTTCACCATAATTCTTTCATCAACCAAATTAAAGTTAATCAGAGACACTCCAAATTAACAAACAATGCTTAAAGTCACTACACTAGTTAATCAGACTGGATTTGGGGAGAATTTGGGACATTATATTGTCATTTAGAAGACAGCTGTGTGCATTACATAGAGTATGTACCCAGTTCAGGGAACCAGCCCATTACAGGGCTAGGTAGGGGTCGCCATTGAAGCCCTGGGAGATGATAGCACATACAGCCCAAACCAGTCAGAATGCGTCATAAGGCAGTACAGGGTGCAAGGCGGAAGCCAATCCTGTGGGAGGATGAGCCAGTGATTCGCAAAATCACTCACTCACACTGGGACACTGGAGACACTAATGGGTGTCTTTGGAATTTGGGAGGAATATGGTGTACCTAGACATGGGGAGAAGATGCAAACTCTACCAGTACTCAATGCTACTTGCAAAAGTGAATTGCAGCTCCTAATACTAAGAAGTATTTTAAATTAGTTAGTAAAGATTTTTAAAGGAATCTAAAGAAAAAAGTCCAGGAGTACTTGGACTGTACGTGAGCGCATGTTAACGCACGTCATGCGATCTCTGGGAGTCTGTGTGTGGTCTCGAAGGCCAAGTGGCATTCCTGTAATCCCCAGGAACACACAGATAGATGATACGAAAAGTGAGAAAGCTTTTTCTCTCTCTCTCTCTCGTTTCCAATCTTCTGTTGACAAACCCTCAGACGATCTTGTGTACAGTATCTATCCAGCCTCGCACTGTGTAACCTAAAATAGACACACTGCACACATAGGCTTACTAGACACGGATTTATGGTGTGTGTTCTGACACTTTGTCCTGAAAGACGCTACTCTGTGACACCACGTCTCCCTCGTCCTCCTCCCGTCTCTCTCTCTCTCCCCCTGTCGGTCGTCCCTCGGTGCTAATCATTTCATTTTCTGCCTGAATATCTCCAAATTGAATTAGGCACATGAGAGGTGTTAAGAGCACTGGTACCACCTTCCAGCCTTTTACACCTCCAGCCCTGGGCACCTCTCGCTCAACTTCCCTCTCTCTCTTTTTCTCTCGACTAGGTGATTATAGCGGGTGACAGAGGTGCGAGTTCATGATGAGAGAGGTTTATTACTGTTAGAAAGGTTACAGAGATGATGAGACCTCAGTGACAGGATAAAGCCAAAGGACCCACCTCACTCTGCCATGAGCTGAGAAAGTGTGTGAAAGGATCTTGGATGTGTTTGCTAATTTCCCCTTAATGATATGTGAGTAAAATACATGGACCTGCATGTGCCGATCAGCCGTAACAGTAAAACCATTGATGCCTTCAGTCCTGGCACCAGTAATCCATAATGGCAGTGGCCTCTTTAAGCAGGGTAAAGTGGCCATCTGCATCAATCCTAAAGAAAAATTTCACCAATGGTTTGAGGAACATAAAGAGTCTAATTCCTCCGACCTCAATTTACGTCTATTGGATGTACTTGGCAAACCAGTCCCAGTTTATAGTTTACAAGCAGGATCTGCTGTTAACGTTTGGGTGCCACACACCAAAGGACACCTTCTGAGGTCTTGTAGAGTGTGTACCATGGTGTCTCAGGGCCTTGTGGGCACAAAGGACCTACATGATGGCAGACATGGCTAGGGTTTGAACCTAGGACACTGGAGTTGTGAGTGAACTGAACCCACAAAGCCTAACCCCAGCAGACTTTTACTTTCAGTGACAGTGAAGCAACTCTCAAGACAAAGACAAGACATTTGAATCTTTACCTATTATTAATTTGACACTGCATTGGTCAGTATTTTACATAAATGCTTCAGCATTCTCAATAAACACCAAAAACAACCCACACTGGCTGAAATCGTTCTACCAGTCTGGCCTTCTTCTCACCATCTTGTCACTCTGAGATCACCAACGCGATAACTTTTGCATCATGATGGTTCACTCCCTTGTAGGCTTCCACTGGAGAAATGTGCTCTCATGATATCTCTCCCTTCCGCTCACTCTCTTGAACAAAAGCATCCACATCCCTTTCCCATTATATCTCAATAAATTCAGAATCAGGCTGGCTATTTTTAACGCACTCTGCCACACCCCCTAGCATAAGCCTTGAGACATTTTTCTTCTCTTTTGGTTGCATGGAACAACCCAGGAATACACTGAGGTACTTTTTTCAGTGTCTTCTTTGTGAGCATCTGTGCTAAGAATATGCAGGATGTAATTCCTTAAGTGACAGGAAATATAGTTGCCATTGACTTGGATGAACTGTTAGAACATAAGATACTATCTGCAAATGAAGGAATTTCTAGGAAATATGCACGTCTTTTTTGAACTGTTTGAGAACTGCCCATGATGTTTTTGTCATTCATTCATTATCTTCTGCTTAATCCACATGGGGTCACTCGGCAACTCTGGGTGCAAGGGCAGGAACAACCCTAGACTGGGCGCCAATCCATCATAGGGCACACACACAGCAACACACTAAGGGCCATTTTAGAGACACCAAGTAACCTAACAGATAGTTTGCTGGCCAGTTAGCAAATCCAAAGGTCTATACTAGTCTAAGTTGGTTTACACTGGTTAATTCTGGTCTGGTGATGGCTGAACTGGTGAACTCAAATGGTCTTGCTGGTAAAGCTGCTTAAACAGCATAGTGTCCAAAGCAAAACCATTCCTGGTCTTTGTCATTTTTAACATGGTTTTGGAGTCCTTCTCAGGAACATAGCCTTGAAAAAAAATATGAATAAACAAGCGGGTGTGACCGGCAACCTCTAATGGATAATTTAATCCAAGACTAGGCCCAAACCCATGTGATTAACCCATATGTTATAGGAACAGTTTAGAGAATTAGTCGAGCTAATTCATGTGATTTTATCACACAGTCATTTAGTTGGAACTCAAGGCTTTAAGTCTGGATTCAGAATTAGATCTACACCCTCATGTTCATTTTCGCACTAAACAGCAAGGCAAAGTTTTGGATCTGAAGCTCAAACCACAGTCAAACCCAATATGTTGTGATTGATAGGTGACATCCCATGCCATGTCTTCCATCCATGCGCGGTTAAAGGAAGAAAGGGGCCACAGTTGGGCGTACTATTACATCTAAATAATGTTCCTCCGGCAGATTCAGACTCCCCTTGCCAAACCCAGGCGTTACGGCGCCACCTCAACTACTCGTCTGTGGTCTGGCTTCCCGACTTTCCTCCTTCCATGCTTCTCTTCTAAGCTTTCTTTCTAAACTTCCTACTTTCTTCGAATGATCTATCAAAACATTTGGTTATCTTTATCCGATGCGCTTTATGTTCTTGACTATGTCTATGTGTTCCTCAGATTTGACGTCATGAGCCTAGGGACTGGTCAGCATGTTCCTTAAGCTGCAGTCAGTGGATTAAGTAAATGAATAACTAATTGAAAAGGCCCAGAAACGCAGCCAATTAGTCACCAAGATTTTTGGTAAGAATTTGTGGAAAAATTCATTCCATGGGCCAAATACATGAGCTCCAGTTACAGTAGCAAAGGTTCCAGTTTCAGTACAGTCCCTATTTATTAGCTGTACTAGTAGCCAAGTAGTTCTTCTCTAGCTTTTGTCTCATGATTGGTCTCATAGCTGAAGCAAACTTTTCTCCAACATTGTGTCCAACCACCATCTGTATATGTGAACAGCTTTTGTAGCCTGTCTGCCAGCATCCAACCTTACTGAGCATGTCCAGGTCTGCCCAAGACAACATTTGTGTTGTTCATGTCTGGGCATGCTTGGATTTATTTCTTGTTTTTTACAATATGATGAGAAATCAAATAATGGTCAGTTCTACTAAATGAAACGTCATAACTATCTATAATGTCAATGGTTCCAGACACAATAGTTGTCTTTCTGGTTTCACTACTGTGTCAGTACCAGTAGTTTCAATGCAAGTGCAACTGGTTCCAGGTCCACTGGTTTATGATTTGGTTGTCAAATTCAGATGGCTTGTTAATCGGTGCGTTCTGTAAGAAACAAGTATTAAATATTAAAAATGATCAAGAGTTACCTCAGTACTGTATAGACCCATATAGTAGGTACTGGTGCCATTTGTGGTTCTGGCAAAGAGTCACCATCTGCAGGTCCTGTCCTTCAGCAGAGGGGTCGTACACATGTCGGACAATGTCGAGAGAGTGCAGGGGAACTGGACATGTTGGAATTGGGAGAAAAAGTGAAAAATCTAAATAAAGACCTGAGTGGTGCAGTGACAACATGAGTAGTTACACAGCTATGGAAACATGTCAAGTCTTGGTTTTGCTGGTTCAGTTCGTCATGTCAGGTGGTTGGAGCTCGGATTGTGTTTACGTAATATGTACAATGCAGACACAACACACAACACTGGCCTATTTAATGTGTCTGCATCACTGAAACACAAATAATCCAGGACTCTCACTCAACTCACACACTGTGCATGAGCTTGTCAGAAGTGTTTGATTGCGGTGTTTTGATGGGCTTGTGTTTTGATTGCAGAAAGTGTCAGATCAACAATTTCTTTTGTCTGGAAACTTTTTGTCTCATCTAGCACCATGTCCTAGATCTTGTGTGTTAGGTTTGTAGCGCTGTTGTAGGTTTAACTGTGGTTCACATTTGGCTCTGATGACATGTCTACAAAGCCTGGGTACGTGTGTGAGTATCAGATAGAGATGTGTGTTACCGAAAGTTACACTTACACATTTACATGGAGTTTTCTCTCTGAGTGATGATAATAATGCACGCTTATGTTCATGATGACAAACCTGTGTGTGTGTGTGTGTGTGTGTGTGTGTGTGTGTGTGTGTGTGTGTGTGTGTGTGTGTGTGTGTGTGTGTGTGTGTTTGATATTAGTAGATCAATCACGGTAATGCAGTATAGGTTAATAAGACACTAGTTACAGAAGGATATAATACTAAGAAGGAACAATACTAATACTATTAATAATAATTAGCTAAATAAAAATACTAAATAATAACAATAATAATAATAATAATAATTATTATTATTATTATTATTATTATTATTATTATTATTATTATTATTGTTATTGTTATTGTTATTATTTAAAGCTGACACCATTTCATTAGTCTTTTAAACCTCATATTTTGCGTCCTTGTGTTATGACTATTAAACAGAACGTCTATTTCAATTGAAATATTTTTTATAACCTCGAGGCCAAACTTTAAGTTTAAGTTTAAGATCAAATGCTCGTTCGTGACTAATTCAGTCTAAAAGTCCAAAATCTTCTACTTTTCTTATGTAATTTTTTGTCATAGTCCGAAATCCCTTTAACTTTTTTACCTATTCTTAATACGACAGAATCCCTTTAATTTTATTTATTTTTTCGTCCGTTTTCTCAGTGCTGTCTCTGAGCATTTAGGCAAAAAAGGTAAAACTCCGGTTGGACTGTGACATCGTTACGTGAACGACATTATGAGCGCATTTAATCAAATCATTAATGAATTAATGCAGCATTCTTCGCAATTAATACCAGTTTGACGAGTTGGAGCTCATCCCCAACCAGTGCCATCACCAGTTCCAAACACATCTCAGGAGGCACTTCCGATGCCTTTAAAGAGTGAACTGACGCTCCGTGGCCAGATGCGCAAACAGCTCCAGTGCGTCAGCTGTGTGTGTGTGTGTGTGTGTGTGTGTGCCTAGGTTCTCATGGAGCAAGTTTATATGACCTGGGTATCGTTTATACACTGCTGGTTTTAGATATGTTAGTCCAGTTAATATTTTACTGTAATAAATGTAATATGTGTTGAGTATATAGTTATGATGCATATGTTACTGTGCCATTCCTGTCACTGTGCACAGTTTTCCACTCCTAAAGCTACTACAGAGAACGTAACGTAGGTTTTAACTTGAAGTGTTCTGCCTCTACAGTTGTGTTGTTGCTGCAATACAGCATGCAAAAAAGAACTTCATTGAAATTCTGCACTTTCAGTTTGCACAGGACCATGAACTTACACTATATGTTTATATGAAATGACCGCTTTTAAAATCTATTGCTGGTTATTATATGTCAGTTTTTATAAATTCGGAAAAAAATGCAAATCCCCACTCTTAAAATGCCTAAAAATGATGCACTGATCCAAATATTGGTGCAGTCATATTAGAGCTTGTCCTCCGCACAAATTAGTTTGTTAACATACGAAATGAAAGACCCCTGCAGTAAATAAACGATAGGACACATTTGAACAAATTTATAGAACAAATCACTTAAGATCTGAGAGCTTAGGTAAACATTCATCGCTCATCTGGAGAGGGGTCCAAAAGCTCACATGTAAAGATTTCAGCATTAAAAGATGTTCAAAATTGTCTGTTCATTCACACATACAATAATAAACAGTGATTCGAGCAGTAAATACAATAAATCGCAATTGCATTACATAAGCTGGACACTCAAATGTATTCACATGCATAGAGGGAACATGTTTAATTGGGTACATTTATGCACTCTAAAAAGTATCTGCATGGTGTTATCATTCACTCAGTCATTCACTCATCTTAAGTAAGCATGTTCGAGGCTTTCCTGGGAGTGCAGGAAAGGAGTACATCCTAAAATCCTTGATACACTGACAGTTAGGGGTCATTTAGAGCCACCAATCCGCCTACTGGCAGGTTTTGGGAGGGATATACTGGGGAAATCCATGTGTATGCTTGAAGAACGTGACAAAAGCTCAACAGCAGCTGGAATCAGCAGCAAGGATCAAACCCAGGTCCCTGGAACTATACACCACCGACACCATATGTATGTGGAATTAATCTTTGTTTAAAAATACATTCTTGTAGCTAAACAGCTTAGAATGCGATGCATTTTACAGGAATTCACTGCAAACCTTCTCAAGGTGACGTGTTTTCTCAGTGCTCAGAGTTAAAAGAAGTAAGAAGTAATCATGGTTTTATCTAGTGGTTCTGGTTAATCCACTGTTTCCAGTGTAATGATTTATTTGGGTTATGTTGCCACTTTCTGGATTTACCCAGCTTTAAAGAGCATTTTCATGTTTTTTGTAACAGTGCTGGATGAATAGTGATGTAATAAGTCTCTATATCTCTATATTCAGTACAAGATTTGATCAATAGATTCCTGGATTATTAATAACTCTCGTTCTGTTAGGAAGAGGATACGCCATTAAAAGAACAGAACTCAATGAAAAAAAAGGACAAATAATACCACTCGAGCAGATCAATACCAACATGTGTTATGAATAAATCAGTAAAATGGCAGCTCCAAAGAGTCTGTGTGATTTGCATGTTCTCTTCATGTCTGCGTGGGTTCCTCCAGGCAACCCTGTTTTCTCCCACATTCCAGACATGCTTTAGGTTAAGTGATGTCTCTGAGGTGTCCCAGTGTTACTAAATATGTGTGTGTGTGTGTGTGTGTGTGCACCCTGTCATGGGTTTGGTTCCTGCCTTGTGCCCAGTGTTGCCAGTTAACCCCCAACTCCCCACAACCATGAACTGGATTAAGCAGCTATGAATGAATGAAATATGAAATCGGTCAATTTAGGAAAAAAAATTGTAAAAAAAGATGGATTCCCAAATTATTTGAAATATCCCTGTGCCTACAGTGAAACAGGCACCCAAAATTTACATACCAATTAATTGCTGTTGAGTAGTAATCAACATGTTCACTATGTAGTGCATTATACGTCATACAGATTTTATTTGATTTAAAAAAAACAAACATTTTAAGGGCGAATTTTAATAATGCCTTAGATTTGAGAACTTACTATCAACACTGACACTAGTGAATCTAGTCTGGGAGCCCAAACTTACCGAAATCTAAAAATATGAATGATTTAAAACTTGCAGACATATATTAGTGTAGTTAGTTTCTTTTCCTTGCATGGGTTGTGTAAGTTCTCTTTAGTTCCAAAGCATTTGAATAAGACTGTACACAGATGGGTTGTATGATCAGTGCAGTTACATTAAAATCACAGAGTACTAAGGTTTTTGGACCATGATGCAGTCAGCTGGGGCTGCTGGTGCAAATCGAGAAAGGGAGAGGGAATGGAAGCAAATTGGATCAAAGGGTAAAAAGAGATGATTGGTGAACATTGGATGAAGAACTGGAGGATATGGGGTAAAAACAGAGGTCTGGTTAATCTGGGGTAAAAAGAGAAGCATAGAGGATGTGAGATAAAAACAGACAAATAAAGGGCATGGGGTTAAAAGAGAGGACTGAATGATGTGGGGTAAAAAGAGAGGAATACAGTATGTAGGGTAAAAAAGAAAGGGATAGAGGATGTGGGGCAAAAACAGAGGTCTGGTTAATCTGGGGTAAAAAGAGAAACATAGAGCATTTATTCATTCATTCATTCATTATCTTTTCCGCTTATTCCACTTGGGGTCGCAGGCCAGCCGGTGCCCACTCTGGGTGCAAAGGCAGGAACAACCCCAGATGGGGCGCCAATCCATCGTAGGGCACACTCACACACACATGCACT
>JAVSBV010142840.1:0-16100 GCA_033117975.1 Parotocinclus spilosoma | reverse complement strand
CTACTGTCCCCCAATTTTTCTGATTGAGACAACTCAAAATCGCATTGTATCTCCTCCATCGCATAGAGGCTCAGTAATATCTGGACTTGACTGGCGGTCCAATGTTTGTGCTTTTTTTTTCAATTTTATCACAAAGATATTCTAAAGCCCAGTGCCCCACAAGACAATTGTGTCTGGATCAGTTACTACAGCGTTGCATCACTATGTTTGAGCCAATCACTGTACTTTTATGTCTGGACCAATAACAGCAAACTATTATTGCTTAATTTTGGATCCTATGCACTGAGACAAGTCCCACTACACAGCATTCTAAGAACTTGTTCCCAGTTCCTGCAATGCAAACAAATTACAAAGGGAGCAAGTTATTCAGCATTAGTACTACCTATGAAGAAAATATTTTGGTGCGAAAGCACAGTTATTCAGCATTAGTACTACCTATGAAGAAAATATTTTGGTGCGAAAGCACCTATTGCTGCCTCTGGAAGCAAAATCAGGACCTTCAAGGATCAGATTCCATCTGTGCACCCGCGCACAATTCTGTGCAAAGCCAAGTGGCATCTGGAGTGGTGTAAACAGTGCTTTTCCATTTCAGCACAAATTGAGCTTTCGAACTCCCTTCCCTCTCTCTTCCATTTGCCTGCAGGTGCAAGTCTCTTGTGCCTAATCAAAGCCAACAGATCATCTCTTCTCTTCTTGGCTGCATGGAACAGTTTGCTTCTAACCAATTAGAGGACCAGATTGCTCAGAGTGGGACAAGCAATTCATTTATAAGTGACTCTTAACCACTCTGTCAGTGTTTGTCTATGTGTACTTGGGTGGCACTTTTGCTACTCTCAGATTACAGAGTGTTGATCATACCGATCAACTCTAACATTAAAACGACTGACAGGTGAAGTGAAAACACTGAAAATGTGAGGCTGTGGTTAAGGTTCTGTCAGAAAACCTGTCAGGAAATGTGTTATTTGTATTCAGTTGGTAATTGATATGTTGAAATGAACCACCTACTCGAACATCATTTCTGATCGGCTACACCTGATTATTTCCTAATAGTAATGGCCTCATACAGCAGGAAAGTGTACCATGCCACAATAGAAAGTTGCTTCTTTTAAAAAAATCCAAAATATTTCCATGTGGGAACCAGATGGACCAAATGTCATATATTTATATTCTTGTAGGCCTATTTCATTCTCATGATGATATATAAACCTGCCCGACCTACCACCCAGCTAGATTGTATCAATTATAAGGCAAGTTTATTTGTATACCACCATTCATACACAAGGCAATTCAAAGTGCTTTACAGAATTAAAAATAATAATAATAAAATGAAATAAAAATAATAATAACATTTAAACACAGTTAAAAGTGAAACACAATCAGGTGTCATATGCACAGCTAAAGAAAACAGTTTTTAACCTGGACTTAAACATCGTTAGATGTCAGGGAGACTATTCCAGATTTTGGCTCCAAAAAAAAACTGAAACGCTGCTTTACCATGTTCAGTCCTGACTTTGGGCACCAGCAGAAGGCCTCTGCTTCATGTTCGCAGGGTCCGAGATGGTTCATATGGGACCAACATAAGTCATTCTGAATAAGTGTGTTTTCTAAAGGCTTTAAATGTAAATATGAAATGTTTAAGGCTTGACATTGTAAATACATGACAAACAGTAACTGTTTATTGTTCAAGTTCAAGTTTAAGTGGTTTTATTGTCATTTCAACCATATACAATGGTGTACAGTATACAGTGAAGAAAAAAATACTGTTCCTCCAGGACCAAGGTGCTACATGAAACAAATGATAGCGTCATTTGTAAGATTTTAATATTGCCATCAGTTTTATATGGAAGGAAATGCTATGCTATGCTATGAATGCTATAGCAATGCTATGTCTGGCCCTGCATGACTTAAAAATAAAATTCTTGATGTACAAATATGACATACTCCTACTGCATACGGTATGTATCAGAACCTGAAGTTTCTACAGCTATACTGTCATAGCCTGTGCTTAATTTGTAAAACATGAGCCAAGGGTAAAAGCTGTCCACTAAGTAGAAAGGTAGTGAAGAGATCATATAGAAGAACATATAGACACAGTGTTCAAAATAGATTAGCTATTATTAATGAAGACTTCCTTACTTTATATAACAGTTGTCTTTTTTCCAAATCTTGCCACCCGCTGTAACTCCTAACGTGTGAGCATGCAAGCACACAAATATTCATAATATCATTACATTTGCCGTATTAATGCTCTTTAATTTAATTACATTTAATTTGACTTTTAAGAGATGCTGGATCCATATGCAAACTGACTGTGAGTGGTACCAGACCTTGCTCCGGCAGGATCAGGCACAAGAACCAGTCATACTTTACTTATGTCTTGAGAGATCTAGCAAATTAGAAGCTGGATTTTTTCAGAGTGACTAACAACTGATACGTTCTTACAGTGCAAGTAACTGTGGATTAAGGGCCTTGATTAAAGACCCAACAGCGGGAGTTTTCCAGAAGAAGGATTGAACCCTGTGCTTACAAGACACAGTCAATTGTGTCTGCATGTGATGCCTGTTTGATCCTAGGGCCCTATGATGGTTGAATAGCGAAATTAAAACACCACCACCTGAGTGCCCTGGAATGTGCAAATTAGGCATTGTAATGATTACACATACATGGAGCTTTACCAAGACCTTTTTTCCAGCTTACAATGCAATGGGCTTGAATTAAAAGGAAAAACACTTAACAAGACTTAATTTGTAAATGTCACTACTACACACAATGTCTTTATTCTTTATTTACTTTTATCTTAATACAGATTAAACAAAATGTTATTTTAGATCATTCTCAATTGTAAAAGTAATTAAGGTGCAAATGTACAGATGTTTTACAAGCTCACTAGTGCATTACGTGTGCTGACACACATCTTGATAGGCACACAGACACGTTTTAATAAAAGATGATCACACACAACATGTTTGTCTCTGATGCCAACACTTTTATTACGAAGCGTAGATGCTATACTCCCTTGTCAAATCTCTACTCCCAATTCAATTAAGATTCAAATCAGTTGTCGCAAAAATAGACGCAACACTTTCAATTAAGTTTTGTGATTTTCTAAAGTGGGGTGTAATCAAGCGTTGCATGTTCACATCACCCACTTCCCAAGAGTGTCTCATCGAAGATCCAGTGAGCCTTCAGCCTCCTCCACATTCATTCGTTTAACTTTTGTCAAGCATGTGCCTAATCGGCCTTTCTCATATAGGCTGTAAACAAAAGCAGGGAAGTGCTGAGGAAATTAGAGGGAGTCAAAGCAGCCTTTGACCTCTCCCATTATCCTGACTCCCACCATCAGGGCCAAACCTAATGAGAATTCCAGATATGGGAGGATTGATGTGTCAGACTGAAAACCACAAGAACCATGGCATTGCAAGAACACATAAGAAACATGATAGAGCCAAACGAAACAGGAAGGGCTGACGTTATATTTAGGAATAGAAGGAAACGGAAATTATGTATTGCATGCAGAATTTTCAGCAGCGTTGGGATGTGGCATGCTAAAACAGTTTGACTTTAATGTCTATTAGTGTTTAAGCATTTATGTTCTTGCACATTTGTTGATCCGAAACCATGACCATTAACATGGAGTTTGCCATCTGTTTACAGCTACAGTATATAAGTATGTACAATGTACTGAAAAGGCTCTTCCTAAAATTTTGAATCAAATGCGATCAAATTTACTCCCATTTTTACACTGCAGCTTTAGTTCATTTAGACATTTATGTTGCTCAATAGGACCTTCTTACAGTTCCCATTCTAATCCTTTCCAAATGTGTTTGATGGGAGAATGGATGATAAGTTTTGGCACAGTATAAAGATAAAGCCTTGTCAACATGATGTTGGAAGTCCACAATTGTCTTGAATATGGTATTTGCTTTGGACTATTATGAGTTCACTTCACTAGCATTAAGGAGTCCAAAACAATCTTCAAATACACCACCAGACTATAGCAGTCCATACAGTTTGCATTATTGTACCCAGCATAAAGTTCTCCATGCATATTCTTTACTCAGTTTCAATATTTGCTTTGTAAGTGCTGCAAGTTCCCACTGATACAGTCTTCTGCTGACTCAGTAGTGTTTTGCATTTGAGGACAGTTTTTATGTAAATAACATAGCTGTATGCTTCATTTAATACACTGCTCAAGAAAAAAAAATAAAGGAACACTTTGAAAACACATTAGATCTCAAAAGTATGCAGAATTTCCTGATATGATACTAAGTAATGTGTTAGGAATTAAAGGATGCCACATCCTTTAACGGAAATGAAAAGTATCGCCCTACAGAGGACAGAATTTAAAGACACTCCAAAAACAAAAGAGAACAATGGAGCAGCAGACTGGTCAATTTAGCTGAAATTACATTGCAGAAACTTAAAATGGTAATCAGTATTTGTATGGCATACCAGTCAATGGTATCCATTTCATCATCCTACAAGAATTGCCTGCATACTTATGAGGTCAGCATTATAATGTACCAGAAGGAACCCAGGACCCTCTGCACTAGTGTAGGATCTGACAATGGGTCCAAGGATTTTATCCTGATACCTAAGCAGTATGTGCATCCTTCCAGGAACATGCCTCCCCAGATCATCACTGTCCCAGCACCTGTCAGCAGCATTATTTGACCACTGATGACTTACTCAAAAAGCGAAACAACAGATGAGCTACTGTTTCTGATTTAAATCTACATGGTGTTATAATCCACAAGTGTTCATAAGTAAAACAAGAATTATCAAACCAGACTGTGTAAACAGGTAAAAACAGCAAATGTAATGGTTATATAAACACAACAATGAGAATTTAAAATAAATACAAAGCATTAAGCATGCAAATATTATCAAAGTAAAGACAAAACTCCAATAG
The DNA here is from genome assembly GCA_033117975.1 of Parotocinclus spilosoma. NCBI lineage: Eukaryota > Metazoa > Chordata > Actinopteri > Siluriformes > Loricariidae > Parotocinclus > Parotocinclus spilosoma. Next base: position 11,188 of record JAVSBV010142840.1, on the reverse strand, counting down.
TTAATTTTTTAAGTTTTGTTTATATTGCCATGGTGTTGCCTTCTATTGAGTTTACACCCTCTGATGGATGGCAAAACAGAAAACTTGGACAGGGTTTTAGCATAGCTAAGATACAGTATGTGTGTAAATTAATGGGCACCAAAGGGAGGGGATAGTGCAGGATTATATTACTGATTCTGATTTTGTGATTTTAATTTGCTCAGGTTTTTCATGTTTTGGTATTACATTGAAGATAGATATATACTTTTAGATTTTTTTTATTAGCTGAAAGTGAAAGGAGCAAAAACAGTAGTTTCTTTTGTAATATCTACTTCTTATTATGGTTATGCTGACAGTCCATCATGCTAACCCAGACATTTTCCTTGGGCAAAAATTTACCAAATTGCTTGTCAGGCTGACTCCTTCCATTATTTTCATTTTTTTTAAAGATTTGTAACTTGTAACACTACAAAATATTTATTTAATAAAACATCACAATACAACATCAGCAATGTAATGTAAAATAATAGCAATGCAATCTACACACTGCTAACAAAATTAGGGGATATTTCATTAGGGGATATTTAATTTGGAAATGTCCCCTAATTTTTGTGAGCAATATATGTATGACCAGTTCATAGAGACATTTTCGATCATAAACAAACTGGAAAGGGGATTGGGGAACAGATATTGTTGGTGAATCAAAGAGGGAGAACTGCTGCCAAGTTTGCATTAGAACTCAGAATTGTAGCAGCAGGAAAGGCCTAGAATGAGTTGCCGCTAAAAGCTGATTAACAGCAAGGACTCAATGCCAATATCCTCATAAAGTTGCATGCCAGAATGAGCAACAGACTCTGGATTTGCTATTTGACTTATCACAAAATTTTCCAACATGCTTTTGCCAGTACAGACAAAGACAAATGTTCACAGCATTAATCGACTCCATAGCAGATGGAAATTTTATTGATGCCACACGGTTGCCAAATTCATCCTCACCACCCTGCAGCTTTATACAACTCTTCATGTCCAAGCACTTGATGGTGTACCAGTAGGAGGAGGTGCCATTGCCCAGGCATCACACCTACTGAGTTGCACTTCAGTGGGCTACAACAGAAAGATTACTCACAGTATTATCTAAATATCTCATAAGTGTGCTATTGTCAGTCTTGCATTGACTATCTTAGCTTGAACCAATGTGTCAATTATCCATATCCAAGCCATTAGTTTCTTTTTTATTGAATCAAACAGGCATATTAACGAATCCAGTTCTAAGAAGGTCTTCCAGTGTTTGTTGGTTGCCTACATCAAAGGCATTCTCGTCTATTCACTAAATCTGGGAAGTCATAGGACTCTTGTTTCAACATTGCTACACAGACTGTTGAAATGCAACACACCACAGACACACACTACAACCCCCAGTACACAAGGTCACCAGAGTCCTGATTACTTCCATCTGAAATCAAAAGTTTTGTATAAATAGTACCAGTGCAAAGTATTTGTGTAGTGTATTGTTACCTAGTGTTACCAAGCCTTGTCCATTAAGCACCTGAAATTTTGACCCTATGCCTTATTTATTGGTCACATTTCTGATTTGGCCTAGTTGGCCTGTTTGCATCTGGGGTTTGGGTTTGCATGCCTTGAACCTGACTTTGGCAAGTACACCTTCACTATCTTAACCTTTGTTTCCTGACGAAAACTGTTTACAGTTACCAGCTTTTACCAGCTTTTCCAACCAACAGTTTACTGCAGCATTGAGCAGTGATGAGCAAATGGTGGCACATGTCAGGAGTGTGGCACATGTTAGCATTTAGCTAGATTTTGGTAACCCAACCACTGATTTGTTATTAGAACAATTAAAAGCCCAATGTTTTTTAATATTAGGTTTATTGAGTAACATAAGCTTCAGAACAAGTAAATGAACACTCATCTTAGTCTTCAGACGTTTTTGAAACTGCTCTATAAATGAGATTTAAAATACTGTAGGTGAGTCAGATTTATTTATACAGTCATGAACCACAAAAAAAGAAACCTAAATTCAAGCACAGTCAGTATATATCATACAATGCTCGGCCATGTTTTACTTGTATATGGTAAGCATCAAAGGTGTATTACATAGAATCGGATAAGCCAAAAAGCTTAGCCTCACTGGAGTTGTGCCACAGGAGTGAGCACAGATGGGGATCTGACTACAAAGAGACAAAGCTAGAAGCCTTCCTGCAGGCGAGACAAGATCACTTCAGAGTTTACAGCCACATGAGACATTCACAGCCATGCCTTAAAATCTGTACTCCAATCAACAGCCTGACGACACACATATAGAGAGTTGTAACTTCTCCAGAGATAAGCATATGTACCAAGGATGGTGCTGAAGCACAAATGCTGTTCAGTGTTCACTGAATGACTCGGTACTCCTCCAAATCCAAAAGATTTCTCAGAGCTATGTTTGTAGGGTTTATTCAACCCCCAATAATATGTTTCTGTATATTTGCATTTTGTGGCCAATGTAAGCATAAGGTATAGACCTTATATTTGATATACTGCATGTATACAATAATCTTGTCTAGTCTCATACTGTATATACACTGCTCACAAATATAGGGGATATTTTGAAGTATCCTCTAATTTTTGGAGTAGATTGCAGTGAGGAAAATAAGTATTTGACGCACTGCCGCTTTTGCAAATTTCTCACCTTCAAACAATGGAGAGGTCTGTCATTTATATCATAGGTACACTTTACCTGTGAGACACAGAGTCTAAAAACAAATCCAGAAAATCCATTGTGTGATTTTTAAATAATGAATTTTACACTTGTGGCCATCTATCCTCCCTCAACACGGTGCAGTCATCCTATCCCCTTTTGCAGAAAAGCACCCCAAAGTATGATGTTCCCTAACCCCATGCTTCACAGTTGGGGTGGTGTTCTTGGGGTTGTACTCATCTTTCTTTTTTTTTTCCTCCAAACATGGCAAGTGGTGTTCATACAAAAAGCGGGCCTGGACATTTGCTGGTATGAGCAGGGAACCCTGAAGGATTTTAATTCATGACGGTATAGTGTGTTACCAGTGGTCGTTTTTGAGTCTATGTTCCCAGCTTTCTTTGGGTCATTGACCAGGTCCTCCAATGTGGTTCTGTGCTGATTCTTGACTTTTCTTATAATCATCCTTACCAAATGAGTTGAGACCTTGCATGGAGCCCCAGACCGAGGAAGACTGACATCTAACAAGTCATCTTGTGTTTCTTCTATTTTCTAACAATTGCACCAACAGTTTTTGCCTTTTTACCAAGCTACTGCCTATTGTCCTGTAGCCCATCCCAGCCTTGTGCAGGTCTACAATTTAGTCCCTGGTGTCTTTAGATAGCCCTTTGGTCTTGGCCATTAAATATACCATATATCATTAGGTTTGACTTTAAAGTATTTAATTGATTTAAAAATATAGAACATCCCACAAATACAACTACAAGTGACAAAAGCAGCATGTACAAAAGAGCACAACACTGTTTCCTATTTTTTTAGACTTTAGACTTTGACTTTATTTTTTATTGTCACGTGTATTGTTATACATGTACAACATACAGTGAAATTCTTTTTGCAAACCTCCAGCTGTAATATATACATGAAAAAAGAAGGAAATAAAATAATATAATAATAAAAATATATAACCTATTTGTAAGGTAATTATATATTTACAATGGATGGACTACTTTTTTAGCTTTACTCTGTAAAACATTGTAAACTCTGTAAAGTATTAAAAAAATCCACAAAGTATAACCGTTCATCAAAGTAGGATCACTATGTTCTTATGCAGTTCTATTGCCCAAGCAGGATTGGTCCCTTTTTCAGTCTTGGTCCTCCCCAGGTTTCTTCCTTGGAATGTTTATGGAGTTTTCCTTGCCATAGGCTTGTTCGATTTGGAATCAATCTCATAATTTAGAAAATAATGCTTTGAGACATTGCTCCATTGTAAAAAGCACTATAGAAATACAGTTGACTTGACTAGACTTGACTTACATACACAGTATATAAACAAAAATGAAATCACAAAAATAGGGGATATTTCATATAAATATGAATATAAAGCGCATTAAAATAGAAGCCTTTAATTTTATTTCATTAAACAATATCATCAGGAAAGCAAATGAATAGTCACTTAACAGTTGTTTCATTATGCAAATTAGATAAAAACTTAATTATCGTGATTGAGTAGCAAGTTACATACAGTGGATGAGAGTGCCATATATTGACTGTTCAGTCGGGTGTATGGTCACCCATGACTGCCAAAACACACCAACAGTGACAGGATCAGATTGTTCAAACGCTTTTGTGGTATTATTTTTGTATTCATTTTAATATATCCCCTAATTTTTGTAAGCAAGTTTATTTGGTATTAAAGAAACACCAAACTTTTCTGTTGTTGCTCATTTAAGGATCAACGCCTAGCGTTTTTAAATGGAAGATGTTTTCTATTTTATTTTATTCTTTAAATAAATATTCCCATACACCTGTTCGTTACCTTTTCCCTACATGGATAGAATGGACTGGCCACATGTCACTGATTTATACAATGAATACATTTGGATTTTTTTATTTTAGATACACAGAATGAATAATCTGTGTTCTGCATTTATAATAACCGCATATACTGTATACTTTTTATAGACCAGATATATATGCCTTATGAAAGATAAGCTGACCCTCACAAATTTCTGCATCGCTGTTTTTATGATGTACAGTATGTAAGGAATGTTCACTAAATGACCCTATTCAAACAATATTACACATACATATCATAAATGTATTTAATTTTATATGACTCCTTTACTGTATGCATATTTATGTGAATGTCTACAACTGCTCAAAATGTTTACACATTCATATACAGTGGGTACGGAAAGTATTCAGACCCCTTTACATTTATTACTCTTTGTTTTCTTGCAGCCATTTGCTAAAACCAAAAATGTTTATTTTAGTTCTCATTATTGTTCACTCAGCATCCCATCTTGACAGAAAAAACAGACATGTAGAAAATTTTTGTCAATTTATTAAAAAAGAAAAACTGAAATATCACATGGTTATAAGTATTCAGACCCTTTGCTGTAACCCTCATATTTAATTCACAAGATGTCTATTTCTTCTTATCTTTCTTGAGATGGTTCTACTCCTTCATTTGAGTCCAGCTGTGTTTAATTGAACTGATTGGACTTGATTATGAAAGGAATACACCTGTCTATATAAGACTTCACAGCTCACAGTGCATGGCAATGAAAATGAGAATCATGAGGTCGAAAGGAACTGCCCAAGGAGCTCAGAGACAGAATTGTGGCAAGGCACAGATCTGGCCAAGGTTACAAAAAAAATCTGCAGCACTCAAAGTTCCTAAAAGCACAGTGGCCTTCATAATCCTTAAAAAGAATAATTCTTAAAAGGATTCTCTTCCTAGAACTGGCCATCCATCCAAACTGTGCAATCGTGTGAGAAGAGCCTTGGTGACAAAAGTTAAAGAAGAACCCAAAGATCACTGTGGCTGAGCTTCAGAGATGCAGTAGGGAGATGGGAAAAAGTTCCACAAAGTCAACTATCACTGCAGCCTTTCACCAGTCGGGGCTTTATGGCAGAGTGGCCCAACGGAAACCTCTCCTCCTCTCCTCACATATAAAAACCAGCACTCAAGGACTATAAAAAATAAGATTCTCTTTTTGGCATTCATTCTAAGCTGTATGTGCGGAGAAAACCAGGCACTGCTCATCACCAGTCCCATACAACCCCAAAACATGGTGGTGGCAGCATCATGCTACGGAGGTGTTTTTCAGATGCAGGGACAGGACGACTGGTTGTAATTGAAGGAAAGATGAATGTGGCCAAGTACAGACATATTCCAGAGTGGGACCTCAGACTGGGCCAAAGGTTCACCTTCCAACAAGACAATGACAGCTAAAATAACAAAGGAGTGGATTTGGAACAACTTTGTGACCATTCTTGACTGGCCTAGCCAGAGCCCTGACCTGAATTGAGCATCTCTGGAGAGACCTGAAAATGACTGTCTTCCAACGTTCACCATCCAACCTGACGGAACTGGAGAGGATCTGCAAGGAAGAATGGCAAAGAATTCCCAAATCAAGGTGTGAAAAACTTTCTACATCATTCCCAAGAAGACTGATGTCCCAGAAGAAGACCCAGTGCTTCTACTAAATACTGAGCAAAGGGCCTGAATACATATGACCATGTGACATTTCAGTTTTTCTTTTTTAATAAATTGTTGCTGAGTGTACATTGTACATTCAATGAGAAATAAAATGAACTTTTTTATTTTAGCAAATAGTTGCAATGAAACAAAGAGTGATAAATTTAAAGGGGTCTGAATACTTTCCGTACCCACTGAACGTACATGGGTTTTTTGTACATACACTAACTAGCCACTTCATTAGAGTCATCATACAGTATTGCATCCTTGAATTTTCTGCTTGCATTCTAATTATGAGAGTGAGAAATACTTATATAAGGTAATTAAGCCTATTCTAAAACAATGATTAGTTTATTAGTTGATTACATTTACACTTACAGTATTTAGCAGACGCCCTCATTTTGCATCTTATCCTGAGAGGACCTCATTCAAGGTAACACCACTAGAAGTTAAATATCTGGGAGTGCTTTAACAGTTTTTGAAGATTACTATAACCTGAATGTCTGAAAATCTTCTCAGACATTAACTATACGTTACAGTGTATCATATGTAATATCTACTCAAGTAGTTAAGTCATGTCAAGTCAAATTTATAGTTCTTTTTACAATGGATCTCTCTGTCAAAGCAGTTTTACAGTATTACATTATCTTCGGTCAATCTAAAGTCAATCCCAAATTAAACAAGCCCAGGGCGACAGTGGAAAGACAAAACCCCCTAAACATTATAAAAAAGAAGCCTTGGAAAGACAAAGACTCAAAAAGAGACCGATCTATAGATCCATAGTTAGAAAACAGACAAGGTCATATTAACAAATAAATAAAATATAAAATAAAATAATGTGAGAAATATTATAAAACCTATAAATAATAATCATTATGTAGTCTGATACACAGTCACTGAGTTGCATGAAAACTTGTATCATTTGTAACTGTCATTCCCATATCGACCTTGCCCTCATTTATTCCTGTACAGTGCTAATAAGGCAGTTGAGGGAAATCTTTAAGAAGGTTGCAGTTACCTGTGATGGTAGAAAAATGAAAGGAAGGATTGAAATCAAAGAGATTTCTTAGTGTTTGGGATACATGAGGAATAGTTTAAATAAAGTCAGCAGGCAACACAGTTTTAAAGAGAACAGGATCGAAAAATATGTTGTACTTGTTACAATTTCTTATTATCTTACACATACATGGATTGACACTTGCATATCAGCTGCATATCATCTAAAGGACATCTCATCATGTATATCAACTCATCAACTGGAGCCAAACCTAGAAAGGCTTTGCAGCTTTAGGTACTAGAGTCTCCTTGTCAAAGTCTTGATGTTTGCCTGGATAACTCATGTGTCACACTTTATGAAATTACAAGCAGTTTTGGATAATCAGCAGATTTCTCTGTTCATGTGTCTATCTGGCCTCACCTTGTACAGTAAGTATCCCCAGTACAACATCGGAGGGAACTGAGTGTTTCTTTCCATGGAGGCCAATTATGTGCTCGTCCAACATCATATCATGCCAAGACTGGACTACTGCAGCTCACTGCTAACATAAATACACCCAGACTAATAACACTGTGTTTGTATGTGTTAGTATTTCTAACTTCACTGACTCCAGTAGGTGTGTGCCTCGTATACTGCTTACAAAAATCAGGAGATTAATATTTGAATAAAATAACATCAAAATTATATTTGTATATACTTTACATTAAGTATATACATAATCAACATTTAGTCTAATACACAGTGACTTAGTTGCATGATAAAAACCTGTAGTATCATTTGTAACCGGCATTCCCCTATGGACCTTTACAAAATGAAATGAAAAATCCAGAACTCCAACTTTTGCTGCCCTGTGGTGGTACAATGAATTGCCCTGGAAGTCCAAATAGTCAAGTCTCTCACTGTGTCCAAACAGAATCTGAATACCTTCCTCATGTTCCAACACTTAAGGTAGGGCTAATATCCCAAGTACGTTTTATATATTTTTACTTGCTTTCTTATTATTGCTACTATGTTTTTGCACAGCAACACTTTACTGGGGCATTTGCAATATTTAAAATACATTTGTATAAAAACCATTAGTTTTAGATTTTTGTGAATTAAATATCGTACCTTACTAAAAACCACACTGTTCTACTGACCAGTTTTGGCTATATATTGTTTACTTTATGTAAGAAGAGTATGTTTGTTAACCCAGTATGTGTACTTCTTACTGCTTACACATGTGTATACACTCCAGTCATGTCCTGGAACATGTCTATTTGTGATTACAATTGGTTGCTGAGGGAGTGTTTGCTGACTGAAACGGCATGGTCGAGGTATGAACCAGAGAAAACAAGATGTTCAAACACAAGAAAGAAACACACACAAACACAAAGAGAAGGAGAGAGAGAGAGAGAGAGAGGAAAATTATTCATGCATTCACATTTAAATATATATAAACAGACAGTCAGTAGCTGAGGGAGACAGAGAGAAAGACGTTTATTAGATTGAATGTGCTCAGTATACAATAAGAAAGCCCAAATTAACACAACTGTAAGTTAAACAAACTGAAAATTTGTATAAATTGGTCTCCAGAGTAATTTCTGACAGACCTTTCCTACATTGCAAGGTAATAAATACCATTCATAAGATTAAGATAACTGATAGAGTTTATCAAGTTACATCTCAAAACAACTGTCTGTCAAAAGTCTTTCAACTGAGTCATGTTCAGCAGTCAATGATCTTTTACCAGAAGGGAAAGCAGTTTACGCCCTTTTGTGGCAAGACCCAGTGTCTAGACAAACCACACCTGTAATCATTTACATAAATTTTACAAACTGCATCACTATTTCTCTGGAGGCATTGCCAGCACAATAACTGTTTCTCAGGTGATTCAAGGACTATGTTTCGGTGGTTAAGTATCTGCAATAAGAATAAGATGCTCTACACCTTGTGCCAGTTTAGGCACTGTAAAAGTACAGGTCCAGTTTTAGTCTGAAACAGTGAAAAACACGTATTCTGTAGCAATGGCTAACAGATAAATCTGGGCTCAGTGACTTTCAGGAGAATCTGCTGGAACAAATGATGTCATCTACAGTCTGGAGCTTTTTGGAGGTTTCTGCTGAGCCCCTTAGATCCGAAGATGTCTTATTTCACAGAGCTGGTCTAATTATCATATTGCAGAGGTCAGAGTCGATCACAGAGCATGTTTTAACAGCAGCTGAAGACCCAGCTGTTCGCCCAGCACTAACTCAAGAAGTAATATAGCACTTCTGTAAGTTGATTAGCAAAAGCATATCTGCATATGTTGTGTCAACACAATGTAATTGTACTTTTTCATTACACATCTGCACACAAGTGTAAGATTACCATGTTTTATGCGAATGTTCAGTTTAAGTGGTAAAAAGCACAAGTATGAATTGTCTATGGAGCAGAAGAAATGTACTTCATGAGCAATGACAGAGAGATGAGTTTGTTGGATGCATTCAAGGACAACCTGTCAGAATGCATAGTGTCAAGTTTCGAGGAGGAGAATGACAGACTTGGCCTTTTTATGATTTGTGCTAAGCCCCTTAGTTCAGAGAAATGAAATCGCAATGCATGACCATATAATGGCATTCTAGGGAATTGTGTGCTTTCAACTCTGTGCTAACCATTTCCTGTTATAGCATGATCCTGCTCTCTCTTACAAAGAGAGGTCCTTAAAGAATGAGGTTAAGTTTAGTGTGGAAAAACATGACAGTCTTGACCTCAGCAGAGTCCAATGCTTTTGATTACATTTACACACTAATAAGAGCTAACACAATGTTACAAGGTTTAATACTGGCGGTTAAGGGTGATGGGACTAGTCCAGTAGCTTAACAACAGCACCATCACAATTCTACCAACTTACAACAGATGTTTTTAAATAAAAGCCTTTTCAGAACTCAACAGTAATAGCTTAACCAAATCAAATGTATGGAAGCAATATGTTTACCACCTTAAAAGTTCTAAATTTATTTATTTGATGTAATAGGAAATAGAAAAATACAAGTTAAATGTATGTATATAGTGCTTTTTATGGATCGTTGGATCATTGTCTCAACTCAGCTTTACAATTCTCTGGGCTCACAGCCCCAATTGAGCAAACCTAGGTCAACAGTGGCAAAGAAGAACTCACGCAATGTAATGAGGGAGACATTCTGGAAAGATTCAAAAAGGTTCAAACATGGACAGCCTAGAAATTTGTGAAACTATTAGACTAGGTTATTTAATGAATTATTAATTAAGGATTCAGGGATTCAAAGGCTTTAAAGCTTTATTGTCATATGGACAGTAGGAAACAAGTTTTATTATGGCAAGTAAAATAAGATGAAACTATAGAACATAAAAAATACTTTACATAGTAAATAAACTAAAAAAAATAAAATAAAATGCACTTGTAGCGTAAGACTTACAGAATGGAACTGATATGATCAAGTCTAGTAGTTGAAGTTCCCACTCAAACTGCTGCATTAGTACCTGAGGTTGGTTTGTAGATTTACTAGAGCATCCATTTAGTAGAGGGTAACAGCAATCCAATGCATAAATGCATGAACCAGTTTCTCAGAATATATAAAGGATATTTCGAAGTTTAACCATATTGTGAAATGTAGTTGAAAGCAAGCCTAAGTCTTTTAGAAAGTCTAAAAGTATGTTTATGGAGACTGATGGAATATTATCAATTAGCTTCTTGTTTTGGTAGAGCCTTATTTATTTATCAAAGCACATACAAGTCAAAGAAAGCTGTGACTTCAGTATACATCTCAGATAAAAAATAGGAAAGAAGAAAGGGGACAAGGAAATAGTGCACATGGATTCTTTTAGTAAGTGCTTGCGCTTACCTTACCTTTACTTACTGTATGTATGGGCTGTATATGATGCATTGAAAAAGCTTATATATATATATATATATACACTACCGTTCAAAAGTTTGGGGTCACTTAGAAATTTCCTTATTTTTTTCAATGAAGCTAACATTAAATTAATCAGAAACACACTCTATACATTGTTAATGTGGTTAATGACTATTCTA
>JAVSBV010142832.1:0-16100 GCA_033117975.1 Parotocinclus spilosoma | reverse complement strand
TTCCAGCCACTTATTGCTACTTGTCCCAACTTTTTTGGGATTTGTTGACACTGTGAAATTTTGAAGCAACATATTTTGCCTTTAAATTGTTACATTTACTCAGATTAAACTTTTGATCTGTCATCTATGTTCTATTATGAATAAAATATTGACATTAGCCATCTCCACATCATTGCATTCAGTTTTTATTCACAATTTTTTGTTTAGTGTCTCAACTTATTTGGAATCAGCTTTGTAGGAAGACAGTAGGAAGAGGGGGAATGAAATAAAAATAAAGTTGGCACATGTATAAAATAGAAAATAAAATGTGATACATATACTAAAATACATAAAATGATACAACAATTCACAAATGTACTGCTTCCCCAGTGGACAATACCATAAAAGATGGTTAATGGAACCACAAAAGAATTGAAGGTATTATAAATGCACTTTGTACTCTAAAACACTCAAAAAAAGAAGTCTGCTCTGACATGTAAAGTGTAAAGTGCCTGTGTATTTGTTGGTCCAGTCTAGTCTATTTTATAGGTCAACACACAGGCATTTAGAAATGTTGACTATCTAATAGCATTTTCACACACAAACTCCACAAAACACCCAGAGAGAGAGAGTGGCTTAGAATGGATTTTTCACACAGTATAGTGTTAACACAGCAAATTTCAGCTCCTGTTTGAGAGATGATTGGGAGATGTTGACTGAAGTGGCCAGCTGTATGCATGTGCTCATAACACTTTGAGTGTACTTAGGAGTGGAATGAATCTGAATCATATTGACAATATACAAACCGGATTCCAAAAATATTGGGACACTAAACAAATTGTGAAAAAAAAACCTGAATGCAATGATGTGGAAGTGCCAACATCTAATATTTTATTCAGAATAGAACACATGATGATGTTATGCACGGTTGATGATGATAACTTAAAAGTCTTTGCTATTTTACACTGCCATCTCCACATCATTGCGTTCAGTTTTTATTCACACAATTTGTTTAGTGTCCTAACTTTTTTGGAATCCGCTTTGTAGTATCCACAGTCATACCTCAGCATTTGAACACTTTGCAACTCAATTAATTAAGTTCTGAGTAGACATGCATTCATCACCAGCCTAAACATGCAAATCGTTTCATCGAAAACTCATTCATTCATGATTCACTATTCACAATTCAGTACACAGTGGTTTAGTGATTCAGAATCATAATAACTCTTTCCCGATGAAGATCTGTGATTTGTTTATCGTGTTTTAATTTATTTTTACATATATAGTATTGTATTCTTAGTTCAAAAGGCCTCCACTAACTTGTATTGACAGCCAGCCAAAATAGAAATGATGTAATGAATGTAATGATACAGGCTAAACTGTTACCATTAGGACTGCTAGTGTCGACGAGTTAATTAGTAGAGTAAGGATTTTCACTTTCAATCCATTACTCACTAAATTTTGTAATAATTTATTATACAATGAGTTTTGTGTCAATGATTACCTGGAGGTTAATGTAAGTGTTTTAAACAGTAACGTATCATTGCTTATCATAAAATTTTTCAACTCTTGATTTAGGTTCTCACATGTGCATTATGGTTCTGCAGCATTAGAGCAATTATTTGCAACATTAGAGGCTCTGGATTCACAAGTTCGTATTTTCCGGACTATGTACTAGGGTACTGGCTGAAAAATGACAAGCAAACATGACATTCATGTTCACACATACAGCTCCTCTAGGAGATTTCCAGAAAAGCTCAGGGTTACAGTGCATGTATTAAAAGGTATCAATTAAGTATCCATTTAATGGTTTTGTGGCGTGACCTTAGTCCTGCAAAAAATCACCACCAGCTCCTACATTTATAGATTCCACTGACACCAGCTTTCAAAGTTCCTGGTGATGTCCATGTATTCATTATCATGGTCATCAGAGCAGAATCATGACTGATTGTTGTTCTCAGTGTATAATGGGACTTGAGTTATGTAAAGCAACATTGAGAAAATATCTTGGCTAATATAGAAGAACCCCTGAACACTGTGTTAATTCTGCATGTGGAAAGACTAAAAGTGTTGCACTATTACTCTATACAGCCATAAAGAAGGCACACAGAGGTGCAGATAGAGGTGCAGGTATGTTTATTAACACAAAGACACAAAAATAGTCTAGACACTAACATTCCATTATAGCATGCCAGACATAGCCCAAGCGCAACTCCTGGAGTGCCAAAACACAAGTGCACACACAAAACACACATGCACCACTATCATGAAGCAAAAAACGAACACCCTAAGAGCCACAGAAAGAATGAATGAGGCACCAACAGGAAGCCTGTAAGCAGCTTGTCTTCTGGAAATAGACACACTGACACAATAGAGAGCATGCGCCTGTACCAACTATCTTGCAAGCTACAAGAGACATTCTTCTGGTAAATGTGTAAGGTTGTCCAGTGGACACAATCCACAAAAACAGGACCCCCCCTCTTTTAGAGGGAAAGGTTAGGAAATCTCTGTGACTGGCAGGGGCCATAAAATATGGACTATCAGATGCCTAATGTATCATTTTATGAGGCCTATAATCTCTGTCGGCACCCCTGCCATAGACACTGTCGAGTGCAACAATGCAAAACAGAAGAGCACAGGACATTTCCTTCAGCTTATACTAATTCTAATATCTAAGGCCAATCTCAACAGTGACAGTGTTAAGGAAAAATACCCAAACACTGTATTATAAGGAAGAAACTTTGACTCAAAAACAGACCAATGTTAAATGTAAGAGTGAAACAAATTTATTTAGTCAAATAAGTCTGTAGTAATAAATGTAATAGTAGTAGTAAAGTAGTAATAATAAAAAATAAAGACAAAGTTCAGGCTATTAAACATGCAATAAACAGCACAACACAGACGGTGTCTCTGCAGCCACCTAGGAGACATATAGACACATTTCACTCCTGTCACTAACAAAACTATTGAAGAGATCATCTCCAGTCTGTTTATCCACATGCAGATTTTGTGCAGATGCACATTTTATTAACTAGATTTCTAAAACCATATTCTTTGAAAACTGCAGTCATTAAACCTCTACTAAAAAAGAGCAGTCTTGATGCCACAGTACTAAACAACTATCAGCCTATATCTAACCTGCCTTTTAAGGTAAAGTCTTTGAAACATTTTTTTCAGTCAGGGTTTAGGCCACATCATAGCATGGAGACTGCTCTTATCAAGGTCTTAACAAAGTTAAGTCTTTGGAAAAGATCTGAGTGCTGCTTATGATACAGTTGACTATGCGATCTTGTTACAGAGGTCATGAGACTAGGTAGGCATCTCTGACATTGTCCTAAAATGGTTTCATTCCTATTTTGAGAACAGGAAATGCTTTGTTGAAATCAGTAACTGTGCCCCAGATGAAATGGCCTTGACCTGTGGGGTCCCTCAGGGGTCCATCTTGGGACCTCTATTGTTCAATCGTTACATTGTTCCCATTAACCCAGTTAATACACAGCAATAATGTATCCTACCACAGCTATGCAGATGACACTCTGTTTATATCTCATTAATATCAGGTGAATATGGACCAGTTGATTCACTCTGCAACTGTATTGAACAGATTACTGTATGGATGCAAAACAATTTTCTCCAGATAAACACAGACAAGACTGAAGTAATCATCTTTGGCCCACAACGACAAAGAGAAAATGTCAGTGGTTATATAAAACCTAAAAAGCAGTTTAGAAATCTAGGGGTAATCATGACTCAGACTTAGATTTTAACAGTCACATTAAAATCTATAACATTAAATCTATAATTTACCAACTTCAAAACATTGCCAGAATCAATATTATACTGTCTAAATCAAACTTAGAGAGATGCTTTTACATGCTTTTATCACCAGCAGGTTAGACTACTGTAACGGTCTGCTCACTGGACGTACTAAACGAGCTGTAAGACAGCTTCAGTACATCCAGAATGCTGCTGCTTGAGTCCTGTTTAAAACCAGGAAGTAAGACCATATTAGTCCTGTACTCAGTAGACAGCTCTACTTGTGTATAAGTCTCTCCATGGCTTAGCATCAAAGTACATCTCTGAAATGAACCATCTCAGACACTGAGAACATCAGGCAGAGGCCTTCTGCTGGTGCCCAAAGTCAGGACTAAACACGGTAACGCAGTGTTTCAGTTTTATGGATTTAAGGCCTGGAATAGTCTCCCTGAAGATGTAGGCTGGCCTCTACTCTCACAATGTTTAAGTCCAGTTTAAAACTGTTCAAATAAACTTGCCTTGCCTTCCCAGGTGTGCCTTGATTGTGCACACTTCTCCCGGATCAGCGTGGACTACTTATAGGCTTTGCCCTCGTACGGGCGTTGTGAAGCTTTTTCTGTAAAACATTATGATTTGGACTTTGTTTTGTGTTTGACGCAGGTGTGGTAGGATCTTCTACTGTCCCTTCCAGACTTCCAGCCTTTGATCCTATCTGCCTGTCGTCTCGTTATTTTTTAGTTCTGCTTTACTTTTTGTTTATTCTGTTACAATACCTAGGGTATCTACAATACCTGGTATTTCCCGCATGTCGCGTCTGCCTCCACCTTCCCTGCACTGTTCGTGACATCTTGTTGATGAAAGCATGAACAAACCTGCAATAGATGTCATCTTGAAGGGATTAATTTTGCACTAAAATATCAACCAACTTTTCTACATTAATGCTGCCATTGCAGAACTGTAAATGAAGGGTATTGACCCAACCAACTACCATGACAGACCTTGGCTTTTGGACTTGTTGGTGGATAATCGGTTTGTCTTTCGTCTGGAGCACACGGCCTGCATTTATTCTGACCAAAATACACATTTCCACTGTGTGATGGTCCATTCTAGATGCCTCCGCTGCTTGTGGACATGATTAACACAAGTATTCTTTTTCACAGTAAAGTTTTAAGTGTCATTTGTGAATGTATATATGTATTGTAGTGCTTGCTAAAGGTTTACAAAAGTAATATCTTACCCACGTGGTTCTATCTGCTATTGATGAATGGCGGTTCTTGATGCAGTGCCATCTGAGGGATCTGAGATCATACCTCTTTAGTTTAAGCTTGTGCGCTTGCCCTTTACGCACTCCGTACTTATAAGCGGACGGTGGATTCCGGAGCAACCCCATCAGGCGGCGGGTGGAAACCGAATCCAGCTCCGCGACGACATGGAAATACTTCGTGTCGTCCGAAATGATTCCACGGAGGTGAAACTGGGCCTCCACATGCTGGAACCAAGGCTCTGGATCGTGCTGCCAAAACTCCGGAAGCTTCACCGTTGCAGCAAATATGGCTGGAGACGCAGCTGCAGCCGGCGAGCTGTCGTCAGTAACAGACATGTTCTTCGGGGTCCCCATTTGTAGGAGTCATGTAAAAAAGGAGACATGGATCAGAATTCAACTCTTTCCTTTATTCTCTTTAGTCTGAGCGGGGAAACCAACTACCTTCCCGCTAAACTATTAATCCCTCCTCCTTCGCGGTACCCTGCTCTCCAATAAGCGCCAAGGGCATTCTGGAGTAAGGAAACAAATAAATGTGTCCACCACACCACAACATAAACAGCTGTGGTTGCGGTTCATGGTGGAAAGTGCTCCTCGGCCAGTTTTTCCAAATACAATTTCTGAACCTGGATAGTTTATGCAAGCATCACTGAGTTCTGTGCTTCAATATCAGCTGATCCCATTAGAACTGTTGCTTTTAATGTAGTGTAGTATAGCACCTTAACATGGCACCTAGTGATTCAAAGGTACTGTATTTAATGAAACTGCAAGAAATGCAGATAAATTTTGTCGCAGTACTACAAGTGAATTCACATTACAGTGAGTAGACCAGAGCTTGTATATAACAATGCAAGATATGTAATACCATGGCTAATGTCGGGGGTATACTGTTCTAAATAGAACAATGCAAGTTAATTCACTTTATTATCTGCCTAATCCTTTACAGGGCCGTGGGAAGCAGGAACTGCCCTAAGCATGGCACTAATTCATTGTAGGGCACATATTCCTACACACTCATACACACGCTCACATATACCAAGGCCACAGTAGCAAAATCAATTAACCTACTAACCTAAAGCATGTTTTTGGACTGTCGGAGGAAACTGGAGTACCCATAATAAATTGACAAGGACACAGAGAGAACATGCAAACTCCACATAGAAAGGACCCAGACTGTTTCATCCAGGACTGACTCTGGGAAGTTAATCAAATGAAGTTAGATATTTTAGGATATTTGTGTGAAATATTAACATTCCAAATATTTACATATTGTTTTAAGGTATTTGTATCCGTTTTATTTCATGAGCCATACCAATTTTTACTTTTTACTTGAAGCACAATGCTGCACAAGTTTGTCAATGTGATTAAAATACATTTTTCATCCACTCTTTGCTTGTAAGGAAATCAAGAAAGAGTGCTATGGCTGCTTGAATACTGTCTGCACCAAAAACATGGTAATAACGACAGTTTTCCACCGATTATTACAACCTGTTTAACTATACCACAGAGTGTAAAAAGTATGATGAACAACAATTATTGCTCATTCATAGTTATAAACCTGCCAATGAATGTGAATCACTTTCAGCTCATGGCAGCCGCTAGCAGAAACTGTGTTTACTGCTTTTTACTAGGCTTTGTACAAGGAACTACACTCTGAGTCTGTCAGCCCCAACCACTCTATGTCCCTGGATTAAACTCTTCACAGTTCCATCTAGTTAAATAACTAAAGAGAATAGATATTTAACAATTAAAGATCTAATTTCATTACATTTAGTGGCTAAGTACCGGCTTACTTAAATATGGGGCAGTACAGTGGTGCAGTGGTTAGCACTGCTGCCTCACAGCTCCAAGATACCTGGGTTGATCCTGAACATGAGCTTCAAATGCATGGCATCTCCATGTCCTGCCTGAGTTTACATGGGTTTAACCCAAATACATATGTTAGGTTGTCTCTCAAAGTGACCAATAGTTTTTTTTATCTGTAATTATTTAGGTTTCTGTTATTTGAACTATTACTACAAACTTGTTTGACTAGGTAAATTAGTTTTATTCTTACATTTAACATCTAAGTCACCCAAGAAGGATGGGTCCCTTTTTGAGTCCTCCCAAGGTTTCTTCCTAATTGTCACACCCACAGACTGCTCAGCGGATCGGACCCAGCCACTTCGCTCACAATCACTAGCATACTGGCACTCTATATCACACAGCTCAGTCACCCTATTCTGTTGAGGTCCGCTCCGTTTCTGTTTGCCTCTCTCCCCGCTTTCTCGGTTTCGTTTTCCAAGTGTGACATGTGTGTGTGTTCCACCACTGTGCGCAGCTACCCGGCCCCCTGCCCAAACACTGTCTGCACTTTTCATCTGTCCAGTCCAACACCATCCAGCCCTTCAGTACCAGGACCGAGGGTCTACTACTCTTCCCCTGCATCGACTCTACGAAATCAAGAATCATTAGTGCTTCCTGTTCAGCATCCCGTCACGTTATACACCGATCACAAGAACCTGGAATTGCTGAGTGTACAAACCCCTGCTGGGCCTGCTGGGCATTGTTGCTCACCCGCCTCCACCTCTTAATCACCTACCGCACTGGGGCACAGAACACTAGGGCTGACAACCTCTCTCTCTGCCTCACAACCCGAATCGGAGGAACGGTTTCCGAACCCATCCTGCTGTACTTCTAGCAAGACCTGAATAAGGCTCTCTCATGGATGCATCTGTCACCTGGGTGCCCCTGGACAGGAAGTACGCTCCCCGAACATTGGGGACCAGCTCCATACCTGGGCTCACATCTCTCTCCTCTCAGGACATCCAGGGGAGATCCACATACACCAGATCCTTGCATCACACTACTGATGGAGGGCTATGCACAGACATCTTGCATTCTTCCTGCCAGCCGACTCATACCTCTACCCATCCCACAATGCCTTTGGTCTCACCTGGTCTTGGACTTTGTGACAGACGTACCCTCATCGCAAGGCTACACCATAATCCTCACCATCCTCGACTGCTTCTCCTGTGCCGTCAGATTCCATCTGCTCCCCAAGGTGCAGGTCTTTAAAACCGCAGAGGTACTCTTCAGCTGGGTATTCACACTCTTCGGAATCCCCGAGGTAATCACCAAGGACCGGGTGATTAATTAATGATCCCTAATTCAACGTTGAGGTCTAGGTCACTTTTGTGGAGAAGCTGGGGGTAGCCGTCAGCCTTGCCTCAGGCTATCCAATGGCCAGTGTGAGTGGGACAGACATGAGCTCAGAAAGTTCTTGAGGCTCTACTGCTCTGAGAACCTAGCTGATTGGGTCTGATTCCTCTCCTAGGCTGAGATTGCTCAAAACTCCCTCCGCCACTCATCGACAGGCCCCACACCATTCCAGGGCTTGCTTGGCTACCAACCCCTGTTTGTGTGATGGAGAAGCGGGTCCGCGTGGAGCCAGGATCACCAACACGTATCTAGGGCCATCCGCAGATACCAGGCCCTGGTGGATTGACGGCGAAGACCAGAGCAGAGCTTTCAGCCAGGCAGTCGGGTCTGCCTTTCGACCCGCGACCTCCACTTACAGGGGAGTAGTAAGATGTGACCCCGATATATCCAGTCATTTAATATTGTGAAAAAACTCAATGCCATATACAATTTCTTTGCCTTCTTACATGCACACTCAGCCCTCTTTTTATGTTTCCCTACTCAGGCCATGGTCCCTGGTCCGCTGGCAGGCTCACCTCCCATCAAGCTAGCCACCCATGGAGGTGGTTGTGTATGATGGTGTCCCCCTGATTGGCAATGCATTTATACTTAAAAAGTGTAATCAAAAATGTTATAAAGCATTTAGTTTTATTTTAATTAATAGTGTTTGCCTACAGAAAAATGCCAGAGTCTAAAACATTATGATATAAGAAAGTGTTATAGATTTTACACTTTAACCAAAGTACCAGGTCTAGCACTTTAAGTACATTTTCTATGTACCACTGCTATATCAATGGGGCAGCACCACTGCCTCTCAGCAAGAAGGTCCTCCCTGTGTCTGTGTGTTTACTCCAGGTACTCCGCTTTTCTCCCACAGTCCAAAGGCATGTGTGTTTGGTTAACTGATGTCTCTAAATTGGCATTGACTTGAGTATGTATATATATGACTATTCTTGAGATGAACTTGTGTATGGATATAAGCTTGTGCGTGTTGCTAAGATGGCCACTTATGATAATAGTGACGTTAAAGAAGCCAAACAAAGCTATAAAAATGTGTTTCTTAAACCCATCCATGTAAATTTGATACCATACATTTTTGGTTCTGTTTTGTTTATTTTATGGCATATGATTCATAATATTCAATTTTTTTTCTGTGTTTTTAAAATGATACATTTTATGTGTCTTACATGTGTCATATGTTTGTTAGATTTGCATAAATGTCTCATCATCTCTGGTCGCACATGTGCATATATGTATATTTTAAATGGGTTTCGTTGCATTAATAGTGGTATTTTATTAAAACGCTGAATTTCTAAGATTCAAGCGTGATTTTTTTCTACAAAAAATATTGTGATAAATGTATTTATTATACATTTATTTATTATAGACATCTGATAAGGTCATAAACAAGTTTCATTTCCTAGGGGTAACAGCTTTCCTACCCCACCAGGGGCAGCATTGTATAAGTAAAAATTCACTACTTTCGCTTGCTGAAGAATCACCTGTCAGAGCTTATATTTTGCCTGTGACTGTTCCAGTTGCTCCTGCTGGTAATTCCATCATCTAATAGTGACCCATTTTAGTCCTAATAGCCCTAGTTTGCACTTTTTGCCAGCGCAGGTGGTTATCAGAATAATCAACTCCAAATCTCATTGAAGAGCACACACCTTCATGCCTCTGAGAAGAGTTTTGGCCATTTAATTATTTCAATAGAGCCAATTTAAGACACTGCTGCCTGAATAATCACAGCTGGCCATTAGGAAATTTAAACCATGTAGAAATGTAGACATATACTGTTCACAGTGTAAATAACCCATAATTTTGTGAGCAAAGTACTTAAAATACAGGTCATAGGATTTAAGAATTGTTATTTGAACCAAAAATACTTTACATACAGTTGACACGTGGATGGCCCACACACTATTCAGCGAAATTCAGAAAACATTTTGATACCTTGCAACCATTATGTATGCTGGAGTCACTTAAAGAGACCAAACATACAACTTAAGAGTGGATTGTGCTGTATTACAAACTGACCATAGTAAGTCCACTCTGCTTAACAATAAACAATCTTTTGTTGTTAATATTATATTAACCAAATTAACTGTAATAATT
Source organism: Parotocinclus spilosoma (assembly GCA_033117975.1). Classification (NCBI taxonomy): domain Eukaryota; kingdom Metazoa; phylum Chordata; class Actinopteri; order Siluriformes; family Loricariidae; genus Parotocinclus; species Parotocinclus spilosoma. The sequence continues at coordinate 5,809 of JAVSBV010142832.1, read as the reverse complement.
TTCACATAATATGTAGATGTAGAAACACACGTATCAAGTAATTTGACCAAACTGTTCAACACATTCTGGTCTAATATTTTGCTATCTCTATGTCTACAAACCTTATTCAACAGTGATTTGTCTGTGTGCAAACAGATTGCTTACCATTACTCATTTTCAACAGTTTAGCAGATAAACAGCATTTAGAGATAGCAGGTGTGCATCCACCCACTTTTCTGACCTAGGCAACCTTGGAATGTATAAAGTATGCATTTTCATACTTGGCACACTTTCTTTTGTACTGTACATTTAATTTCCACTGCTCTGTTGTCATCATCCTTCAGTATTCAACAACCATGCATATATAGTCATTATTGCCAAGATGTCTTTATATCACTGTCGTGTGTGATGTTTGAATATTATTATGCCTTATGTTATTCCTTCTCCTACCACAAGATTGGGACACTGTTGTTCCTTAAATTTATGTAGTCAATTATTGGCAGACTGAGCTGTTTAAAACAGCCTGCTGCTTTCTCTGTGTTGACTGTGAAAACCAATGGTGATGCTTTAATGACTCCTTAGCTGATGTCTTAAACAACTGTCCAGGAATAATTAAGTTAAAGCAATGAAGGCTAATTCAATTGGTATAATTTGAATCATTTACTAATATTGGTCTTTAAATAATGGTTAGGTTTGACTCTTGCTTGGCTGTAATGTCAATCTGCAACAAACCCAACACTTCAGGACCTCTGAAGGACTACAGTCAGGACCTCTAGTATACAGGATGTGATGTCAGATGAGCTTGGTTTCAAGAGCTAGCTATACCCTTTAGCAGCTTATTCTAAAAGTATAAAGCAAAACAAAATGTATAAAATAACTAAAAGTATACAGTATCTGTTCAGGCAAAACTTATGAACACATCCAGTTTATATTCTAAGGTATTGACAGAGGTGTACAGTAAATGAAAGCAGTAGATACAACCCTGGTAAAATAGGTGGAATAACCAAATTTTTATAACATTTTACCAATGAAAATAAACATGCCACAGATATGATACAGTACAATTTCATATTAAATGTAATTGTTATAAGCTATGCCATGTTTCTCTAGATTAATTAGAAGAAAAATATATATTTATTTTTTGACCCACTTAGATCAAGGTCACTGGGAAGCCGGTGCCTAACTGACAACACAGGGCACAAGGCAGGAACAACCCTAGACATATACATTCTTTAAGGAACCGGCCCAAGAACCCAGGCAAAAACAGGGTCAGACAGTCCAAGATCAAAAACCAGCTAGGCAAAACGAGAACCAGAGGGTCAAGGCAAAAAGTAGAGTCGAAGTACGGAAAACAAAGGTCGAGGCACGGTAAGTCTAGCGATAACAAACTTGCAAAACGAAGTACAGAGAAGCACTTAGAAACGTGGTAGGGACCAAGTGACATAGCAACTAAAGTGTGAGTGAGTCGTGAATAAGTAGTGTGAACGGTGATGAGTGTCAGGGCGGGTTTGGTCTCTGGAACCGCCCGAGGGTGTGACACACTCACACATTCCTACACACAATCACACACTAAGGGTACTTCAGAAATATAATTTTGCCTAACACACATCTATTTGGAATGTAGGAGAAAAACACTCACGCTTGATTGTCATCCCATTGATTGGAATCATTTCACTTTCAAATAAATTGCTAACCCTAAAGTTTCACATTGTCACAATGTCCCTTAACGTCTGGGCTCCAGTTCCTTAGTCTGATTTACCCACTTTTTAGTCACTCACACATTTAGTCTATTCATTCAGATGGACTTTTTCATTGTGAACTCACAATTTCCATGTGACATCACTGAGTGATTATTCTGGGTCCTGTTTGCTGTTCCTGTGCACGGAAGCTGCTCTGCTTTTTTTACCCAGCTTTTTCCTCCTTCATTGCCTGGCAGGACTGTGTTATTTTTATCTGGGATGTTTTTGATGCTCTTTTTTAACAAGGAAGCTTTTGAATTAGCTTCAATAATCATTTGCCTGTTGTTTTCTGCCAACCATAAAATTTTGCCACTCAGAGATATGTAATGGTGCATAGAGAAAAGTTTTTGGAAGTAGAACCCAGGGTCAGGATCGAACCTGGGATCTCAGAGCTGTGGGGTGGCCGTGCTAACCACAGCACCACCATGCCACCAAATAAAAAAATTGGATGAATAAATATAATTTATATATTAAAAAAGCCAAAGGAAAACCTCACTGTAGTGGGGTAAAGAAAAGCAATCATGGAGTATGAATGATTGGATAAAAGCATATAAATAAAATAATCCTGAAGAAAACAATTAAACGTCATTCCTCATTTTGAAATGAGGTTGTGTGTCACTTAAAAAAGATTGCAATATTAAAAGTCAATGCACTGGTGCACACTGATATTATGGACACTTTTCTGATTCCAATAAGTAGACAATAGGCTTGGTGATAATGTTTTTAAAGACATGCATATCAGCTGAGTGACATGGGGCACACACTAACTTATTCATACACAGGAGACCAGGGTATGTGGTCATACAAACTTCACACAGGACATGTAAACACCACACAGGCAGAGTCAGAGGTCTGTATTATTTGTATTGAACATGCAAATTACAAGGTGATTCCTTTTTTCTTTAACACTGAGCAATTCATTTTTTCCTCTACTTAATCTGGGAAATACATATGACATTAATAAAAATAGTTTGTTTGAGGTATGCTTCGCAAAACCTGAGTGTTCAGCTATTAAACAAAAAATGTTTTGTGTCACATCTGTGCTTTGTTTATTTGCTACAAAGTAAAAGAGCAGGATAAACATCCTTTAACTGTGGTGATGCCATATCTTTTGCCAGTAGCTGTAAACCAACACAGAAATAAACCTTGTAGAATTTGCAAGCAAGTTCTTATAAAAAAAACCCCAAACCATTAATAATCAGTATAAACCGTGAAAAACATGAACACATGGGGTGGTGTGGCACGCTGGAAACTCCTTGGGACTAACCACAGCTCCAGCCTTACAAGCTTGGCACAAATTGGCACATAATTTAATGTTTTAAAAATATGAAAACTAAATATCCCTGTTGTGTTGTTTGATCACGAGTATATGTACGACAACATGCATGTGTGTGGGATATGTATTGTGTGTGTTTTGTAGGAGTGTGCGTATGTGTGACTGCTGAGTGCTCTCTCTAATCCTTCTTCTTCATGAATACATTAAGGGTGCATCTTATATTGAGCTTAGCTGAAAGCTCAGCGACACATCACATCCTATTACCTTCTTTAAATCATTAATGTGACATCGTTTTCCCTTGATTTCCAAACACCCACTGTAAAAATCTGCACACAGCACACTGTCATACATTTTACCTTCACAAATAAGAAAATGGTTATTTAAACTGAGACTTAGCTGACTCCGGGTTAGTAGCATTTAGCTAGCTGGGGTGCTTTTTGAATGGAATGGTGGCTTGGCAAATTCAGAAAGAACTTTATTATTTGTGTCAATTGTATAATATACTTCTTACCTGTGGGAACATGTTTTATTGCAACATGTTTGATTGTTCTATTTTGGTGAGCCAGTGTGAATTGTAACTGCCTGTTCTTAGCTGACAGGATTAACACATGGTGTTGTTTTATGTTGCTGTAGCCCATCTGCTTCAAAGTTTTATGTGTCGTGCATTCAGAGATTATTCGTTTATTTGATTAATTATTTACGTACAGTGACTGCAAATCTGCTGCCACTGACTCAATCTTACACTCTCTTTTTCGATCACTCATAAACAAAATCCCAAGGTATTTGATGTTCTACTGGCTTTCTTCTCTCACCTAAAGAGAGCACCCAAACTTTTCCAGGAGAGTACAATGGTCTCAGACTTGAAGACTTGCTACTCATCCCTGCCAGTTCACACAAAGCAGTGCATTACTCAAGTGCATGCCGAAGTCTTGCTTCTATATCATTTCCTACCAACCGTAACAGACTCCATCCATCCTCAAGCCAGGATTCCACATTCACACAGCGACTGTAGCTGAGGTACATGATCATATGACTTCTCCAAGTCATCAAAACACAAACAGACTGAATTAGCATACTCACATGACCCTTGACATAGCTGTGCTGTTCTTACAAATTATATACATTCGTATAATTACAGAAGAACTATCTGGTGCAAATGATGTTACTGACTTCAAATAGTACACCGGAGGTTTATCAGAGCAAAATGCAATAAGTGAGGCTGTTTTTTCTATGACCTTAATGAAACACAGTAAACCAGCAAAACATCTCAAGCTATTATCACACATACTTATATACATACATGTTTAGTTTGAAATGCTTGTTTTACTGTTTCTTCTGAATTGTTATCTTTTCCCTATGTAAATGTGCATGAGTAGTGAATATAAGTAGTGTAGACAGCTCACAAAATAATAATAATAATAATAACAATAGGTTGCACTTCCAAAGTGCCTTTCACAGAACCCAAGGTCGCTTTACTGGACATAATTTACATATACAAGGAAAACATTACCCACAACCAGAAGGGAAAGAAGGGCAAAAGTAAAGCGAGCATAGAAGAGTTTTTGGTAAAGTTTTAAATTTGGAGAGAGAAGTAGTTGAGCAAAGAGAGAGCGGTTTATATCAAGGGGGTGGCAACACTGAAAGAGCGACCCCCCCCCCTTTAGACTTTTTTGTGTTAGTTAGGATCCACGCAGCAGAATTTTGAACTACTTGTAGGGGGACTTGGAGGGAAGCCCACGGAGAAGGGAATTACAGTAGTTCAGACGAGATGTAACAAACACATGGACCAGTGTCTTGGCAGCAGAAAAGGACAATATGGAAATTATGGGATATTTCATTTTAAAGTATCTCCATGTAATATGTGAACATGATTTTTGCTACTGCAAGTCCAAATAGTATCACATTATATTTCTCATATATATATATATATATATAAAATAAAAGTAATATTAGGTGGGTTACAAGAAGTACCAGTCCAAGGTAGGTTTGTATAATGCTTGATTCATAATAAAATTTGAGTTGGATTTCAGTGAACAGCTGGATGTGACTTTCATCTCACTTCTCATTAAGGCGATATAAACCAATTCTAACCTCTCATAATTAATAACTGAGTATTTACAAAATTCTTATTTAAATATTCACATTCACTAAATCAGTGGGTTCCAAACGTTTCCTGAATATTGTACAAAATAATATATTTCAGGCCATTCACACCACTGCCCCACACACATACATGTCTTCAAACTCCACTAACATTGATTTAACACTGTGTAACTCTGCAAAACTGCACCTTCTTATTTAAGAAAATAACTTGTAGAGACATATATAGACAAATATAAGAAAATGTAGTGTACTTTGACTTTTATATAATTGCAGACAGCAAGAACTCTTTTTATTTATTTATCTATTGAATATATTATGATTTGTCTGATCAACAATTGATATTTTGATATACAGTCGAATCCGGTTAATGGAACCACACCTGGACGCAATTGTTTTGGTCCTAATAACCGGCTGGTCCGATTAACCAACCATGCCCTATGATACAAGACGGGACGGGATGATTTACATGTAAAGCGAACGTACAAACAAGAACTACTGTTGCTTACGAACTTTGTTTATTGAAAAATAAATTTGCAACCAAGGTTTTCGAAATGATCTATAACACAATGTATAGGTACTCAGCATGTGAAGCATTTAGTTCTTACTAAATTCCAGTGAATGTTTGAAGAACTTACCCAGTGTGATCTGACGCGTTCTCTTGACGGACTGCACTTGAACAAAATCAAGAAAGTGGTGGGCGTGTTCACCTCCC
>JAVSBV010142798.1:0-22375 GCA_033117975.1 Parotocinclus spilosoma | reverse complement strand
TTCCAGTTGTAGTTGTTGTGGAAGATGATGTAGTAATTACTGGTGTTGTAGTCGATACCTCAGGTGTTGTAGTGGTTATTGTTGTGGTGGTTGTTGTTGTTGGTTCAGGTGTAGACACTGAAGTTGTTGTTGTTTCTTTAGTAGTTGTTCCAGTTGTAGTTGTTGTGGAAGATGATGTAGTAATTACTGGTGTTGTAGTCGATACCTCAGGTGTTGTAGTGGTTGTTGTTGTTGGTTCAGGTGTAGATACGGAAGTTGTTGTTTCTTTAGTAGTTGTTCCAGTTGTAGTTGTTGTGGTGGTTGATGTTGTACTAATTACTGGTGTTGTAGTTGGTATCTGAGTTGTGGTTGTTGACTCACAACTATAACAGCAAAGTACTCTAATTTCATAGTCCATACATTTGTATGGCATTATTGGCTGATGCTTTTTCTCGCAGATTAAACCGAATGAAACGTTACATTGCACAACCTGACGAGTTTCTTCTACAAATTCTTCAAACGACATATCTGGCATTGCTTTACCCCTGCACTGAATATCTGCTGGTTGCTCACATATCTCTTTGCCATTTGCCCTGATGTTTTCATATGTTTCCAAGTCATCCCCATTCTCCGTTGTGGGTTTATGCACACTGATCCATTCAGACCAATTACAGATGACACATGGTGTAGTTTGCACATGAGTTGTTGTTGTTGATTCAGGTGTAGTCAATGTAGTTGTTTCTTTAGTAGTTGTTGAAGGTGTGGTTATTGTGGAGGACGAAGTTGTACTAATTACTGGTGTTGTAGTCCATACCTCAGGTGTTGTAGTGGTTGTTGTTGTAGGTTCAGGTGTAGACACTGAAGTTGTTGTTTCTTTAGTAGTTGTTGAAAGTGTAGTTGTTGTGGAAGATGATGTTGTAGTAAATACTGGTGTTGTAGTTGGTAACTGAGTTGTTGTTGATGTCTCCTCACATATCTCAGTGCAAGTCTGATTATTCTCATCAAAAAAGGGTTTGTCGTCAGGGCATTTTGGATAACATCCTGCATGAAAGACCCACTGTCAGCATGGTGTACATAACATGTTTTTGTTTCTCATGACCATATGTTTACAATCTACATTAATCTGTAGGTGCACATCATTTGATTTAACATGAACAATTTAACTATAACTAAGACTCACCCTCAACATTGGGTAGAGGGCTCTGACAGTTTCCTTCAGGGTTCCGGCATGTTTTGTAGCATGGTGTGTGACAGGGACTGTAATGCCATGTGCAGTCATATTCATCTTGATTATAGTAGTCACAGAACACAGCTATTGGAAAAGAAAGAAAAGTCAATTTTTGTAGTTTTTTGGTAGATATCTACCATTACCATTCATTACACCTGGATAAACAAGCCAAAATTAAATTTGCAGCTTCTTGTAGTTAGATTTCTATTTCCTATTCACAAATGCACTTCATTATAATGTATTATTGTATAAAAACTACGGAGGGATCCAAACATGTTTGTACTAATATAATCACTTCAACATTCAACATTTAGTTCAAACCAGTCATTAGTCCAATATTAGCTATTTAGATACAATATACTAAATTCATAGAAGAGAATGCTTACGGCAGATCTCTGGTGTTCTCCAGGCCACACAAACTCCAGCTTCATTACAGGCTTGGGCATAGGCTGCCACAGCAGTGCAGAAACACTCACAGTCTCCACCAGTGTCACAAGCACATGAGTCTCTAACACAGCTTTCAAAAAATGGAATCCATTCCACCTGTACATGCCCATGCACAAAAAAACAGTGTCTCTTAGAGTCTCCACAAATGTGTATAAGGGTTATTTAATGCAAATGACCTAGTGTACCTTGCTGTGGCAGCTTCTGAAAATGGGGGATTTGATGATACTACACTGCATTTTTGCCCAAGTGTGGCGGTTGGGAGTTTCATTACATGGATCAAATTCTGGCTTAGTATCAGGGCACTTGCTGTCAATTTTCCAGCTGTTTACAAACTCCAGAACATTAGAAACCTGCAGCTGGCTTTGGGTGGTGAAGTCATCCATGCCATTTCCATTAAAGTTTCCACATAACCCGCAAACCTTTCCCTACAGAACAGAAATGTGTAGAAAGCACTGAGAACCAATCCTTTGGATCCAAATTATGTGATATGTGAACCAAAAGCAAAAGATCACCTTTTTGCACAAATTTGGTAGTAGAAAAAGTTTTTCCAACTCTAGCTCCAACTTTTCAGTAATTCGTGTTATTTTCAACTAGAGATCCAATGACTTTTAACTCACCATATGCTGGGGTTGCAGAATGATGCGGACTGTTGTTTTACGGTCCCACAACACGGAAAGGCCAATTGTAGACTCAATAACCATGTATATACCCACAGTTGTTACACTGAACTTCAAATCTGGGCCAGTTTCAAGTTTGCTGTATATTACAGAGCCATCTTTTAATTCCAGCTGTGTTCTCTGTTGAGAATGAATGATTAAGTGTCATAGTATGAGTAGGAGTTGAGACGTAGACAAGAGACCATAGTATATTGGAGTAATATAATTATAAGCATATATTATTATATGTTATTGCATATTTCTTGTGATATCAAATTGTTTCTCATGACATAACATGCTGTTTTCTTGAGATCATAGCATGATTTCCTCAAGGTCTCAAAATAACAATACTTTTCGAACTTCAAAAAACAGAAACTACACTGATCACAAAAATACAAGGGATATTCCATTATGGGAGATTTCATTTTGAAGTATCCCCTAATTTTTGGGAGCAGTATATACTACACTGAATTAAATACAAGTCCAACATAGACATGGATGCAACAGTAGACAATGCAATATAATTGTATTGCTAATGTTATAAGTATTAAGAAATGTATACTTACTCCCAAAACCACTCGAACAGATTTGGAGCAAGTAGTCCCAGTGGTCCCACATGGTACATTTTCTGTGATCACATGGAACATGCCTGTCTCTTTGCCACACTTGTTCTTTATATAACAGAGAGCATTATTGTTAGAAAAAAAACCTGGAACTGTAAAGTTATCTATATCGCATTAACCAAGCATTTTATTGAGCTTATGTACAAAAGCATTGTTATGACCCTACATCATTATATCTGCATATCAATAAAAAATATACCATGTTGACCATATTGTGGTCATTATGTACCTGAACAGCTATGTAACCACAGTCCCCATTAAAGCCAAACTTCCGCTTGTCAAAAGTTTGGTAATGTCCACTGCCATAGATGATGCAGGTGCCAGGGCATTTTTTGTTTGTGCATATCCACTTGCCATTTATACAGGTGCTGGAAAAGAAATGGAATAAGCAAACTGCTAAAGACATAATTGACACACATACTATTACTGAAATACTTACATTACTATAAATAACATTACTATGAATTTCCATAATACGTTTTTGAAATCAGCTAATTTGAAGTCATTTTAATAACATGGTAATCCACCCCTTACGTGGTCTATAATAAGTGTATAATAAATAGGTGAGTCAATAGACACAGGACACTCTTATATTTCAGAAAACAAAAGGGACAATGACCTATCTGAATATCTCAGAAAGTAATGGATAAGGGGGACCTATCTTTTAGACTATGTCTGGAACAAGGCAGCCATTTTGAAAGCCACCATAATGGCTCAAGGACAAGTCTTTCCATTGGTAAGGTGGTTATGTAGCATATCAAAGAAGAACAGAATTGTCTCAGAAATCATTTATCAACACAAAGTTTATTGTTTGTCACAGGTAACTGAAGATGGAACTGAAGATTCTGAAAATGTCTGGGAAACGCAGCTGGCTTGTCATAGCCACAAACTTCAACAACGGACAAACATAAAGACCACTGATTTGACACAGGACTGTTGCATCCCTCATCCCTCCAAATTCAAGGACTGTGGACGACAAGCCACATAATAATTGTCCGAAGACGGCTACCAATGCAGAAACCCCAACAATGGTCTTGGCAGGGTTTGTGAGAAGTCCACAATGCACCACACTACATGTCCTGTGACTTTTGACTGTGTCCTTTGGGTTTTGACTCACACTGTACTTATTAACATACCATTTATTGCACTCTTCTGTTATTTCTGATCCTGCAGCATGAATGTTATCATTGTGTCTGCAGGGGCAATCATGCTTCATAACACAGTGACCTTGTCCATCATCCAGAAGACCAGTGGGGCACTTACATCCTGATGCACAGTCTGCAAGGTACTGAAATCAGAGTAAAAATGTAATTAGAAATTAAGCTAAATATAACAACAGGACAAACAACAATACGTTAAATATGTGTTTAAATCTATTTAGAATATTGATTCGCATTTTTACGGATCACATGACAATTGGCTCCATTTTTATAATGATAAAATGATAGCAAACCTTAATCCTGAACAGTGTGTACATGGCTAAAACATTATTCAACGGTAAAGCTAATAAATGTGAATACCACTTACTATACAACTATATAAAAGTTGGTATTTGCTGGGTTAAATACTGTTTAAATATAAAGTTTTTGGATTTCTGCTTTAAGTTAACCCAGATCTGAAAGTATTTAAAAACATACAAACAGTTGAAATGTTATGATCAATATAAATGACATGTATTTGCAGTTAAAATATTTTTGGTCATTTAAAACATAAATAAACAAAAAATATCAGTAGATTCATTTATTAACTTTATTATCCACTGGTGCTGGAAAGGGTAGCAGAAAGGCCAGTGTATAGTCAGCAACACCGTGTGCAAGGCAGTATTAACAATAGTCAGCGCATCAATTCAACCTAGGGCACACACACTTATTTACTAGAGCCATATAAAAGACACCAGTTAACCTAATTCATGTCTTTGGGCTGTTTAAGGAAGCTGAATTACCAGGAGTAAACCCACATGGACACAGGGAGGACATGCAAACTCCACACAGAAAGGATCCAGACCACACCCACTTTACAATTTTTAAATCTATCAATCAAAAAACATTGAATAATTATACAACAATTGTTCAAGAGAAATAAATATTTAAAAACTGCTTATCCTTAGAAACACTCATTTTGAGCTGTAAGGTCATTTCAAAATACATTAAACTATATTACATTTTAATCTTCATTTCATGTTTACCCTTCATAATATCTCTAATTTTAAAGCTCGGTTGTTATAAATGATTTATGATGTAAATATTCAGAGAAAGAGTGTAGAGACACTCAATAGAGTGTTGTAGATGTCTTTTTCACTAACAGTACTGTGACCAGTAAAACCATATCTCCTATTAGACACATAACGTATGCATTTCCACTAGTGCCTCAATATGATTTTGTTCTACATAACCTTTTAAATAAACCTATGTCAATTTCCTTTGACAATTAGAATTCTTAGAATGAAGGAACGTTTTCACATATATTTGAAAGTCAATTGCATAATTTAACAGTAACATATTATGTCAAATCTACACAGTTATGGTTACAAATGTAACCGACAAAGAACTAACTCACCATGCATGGCATGTTATTCTTCTTTGTAGAAATATTATATTTTATTAAAAATTAAGTTGGTAATGTTATTTCTTGCATTGTCTTCTGCCTTAAAATATATTTTTTTACATTTTGACTTGTTTACCACTATTACACTCAGTTTGTTAAGCGGAATAAAGGAACCCCACGATGTATAATAAGAATGGGAAAACAAATAAAAAGGCAGAGCAAAAGGCTCTCCAAATTACAAAAACTAAAAAGGGGAAAATACACGCAGCTGTGTTGCGTCCCAAGTGGAAATGGCACTCGCAGCTGGCGCGTGCACGAATCAACTGCAATATGCACCGAAACGGCAGAGGGCAAACGTGCAGTAAGCATGAGAAGGCGCCGATTTTGGACGCTTTCAAATTGAGTGCTGTGGAGGCGCTCCGAAACGCCTGAGGGTGAGAGTAAGCTCGAGTGCGGAAGGCGCACAAAGAAGCCGGAACGGGGTGGGTCTCAAATCGAGTCACGCAGGCGACTGTAGTGAGGTTTGGTTACCAGCCGACATGGGACGAGGAAAAAAAAAACCTGATTTTGTCCCTGAACTGCTGAATACCTCAGGGGTTTCCCCCGTACGCATCCGTCAGCACTATAAGTCCTGGGATGTTACTGACTGAAAATAGATAATCGCATAGCAAGTGAAAGACCGAGCGTATTACGGGTGTGTATGATGGACCGTACGTTCTTTAACGACGTAACATCGAACAACGCTGGAGGTCGTACTTTTATAGTAGATCCCCCCAGGTGTTTGATATCACATCATAAATTAGATACCGGATATAACCCGCATAACCGGACACTCTGTAACGGCTGTTGAGGCACACCGCGAGGGCACCGGTCATCTAAGGTAAGCCTCATAACACAGTAAAGGTATTCAAACGGTTTCACAACTTTCAGATGTTAAAGTAACTTAAAATATTGACTATTTGTGACTATTGAACTGTGTGTTGAAATATATGATGTGAATGTTGTTTGTATTTGTATCTATGTTCATATTCATTATTTGTCATAGGGACAGGGAACACCCTCAAATACAATACCAATACAATAAAAATCCAAGGTACTCACACAGTCAGTATTTTGCTGTGCACATGTTTGTACACATTCTACGCCACGCTCTTCTGGCATTGCTGTACTGCAGTTAAAGAAGACTTTTGGAGCAGGACAGTCTGAAACAGTTTGTAAGAAAAGCATGTGAAATGTACAGCCTTGTAATGTTTAAGATCCAAACATTGCATAATCACTAATTAACATTAATAAAAATCTAATTTACTCACGTGTAATTCTAGACTTCCAGGACTGGCAGCGAAGCTTCCCATTTGTACAAACACTGAAAAGACAGGACCATTACACCATTAATAGTTTCACCCACATGCCATCTATATTTGCCATTTCACTGATTTAATATTATTATTACTGTTACCAGTGCTCATGATTGATGTTGATTGATTTGCCAGGTAGAATGTGCTCTCCGTTGTAAAAACAGGGGCATTTTTCCATGGGAACACAAAGACCATTCTCATCCTCATATAGCCCATCTGGACAAGCACACCCATCCACAGGCACATAGTTAGTGCTGCAGCCCTGGCGCTCTGAGCTGAGGGAGTCACATGTGCGCTGGCAGTCCTGAAGCTTGTAGAAGAACGTTTGAGAAGCTGGACAGCTTTCAGCATACCTCTCTGTATTTGTATGAAAAGAAGTGAAGGGAAAACTAGGTTAAGTGTAATAAATGTATTGTTGAGATTATGACAGTGCTTTTACATTATTAAGAGTAATAAGTATTAAGGGTAAACCATCCTACCACACACGGTTTCTCTCCAGCCTTGCAGGAATACCCCCTTTGCTGAACAAGCCCGTACATAAGAGGAGAAGACAGCACACAGACAGTCCTCGCTCTTCTGACATGTGCAGCTTGAGTACACACACCTCTGTACGTAAGGGTAAATATTTAAAAATATAACTTAAACTGAGCATTTGAAATATAATATCCAAATTTTGTCATAAAGCTAGCATACATTTGTAATAATTTTTTTATCTAATCCTCGTTAATAGGTTTACATGATGAGAGGCTATATGTCCAAAATACCTTGTAGTGGTTTTCTGGGTGAACAGTAGAGTGGCATTTGGCAAAAAGGCCTTCTGTCTCCGTCAGTTTAGAGCACCAATGTACCGCATAGCTCTCTAAAAACATTATTAAACAGCATGGTAACTTTAGGTATTACTGACCTACGGATGAGAATGAGATTTTTGTATGATAGCATATCTACAGAATATATAGGTCAAATAGACATGCACTTTGGTGCAGGTCATTATGTTTATTTTTTTAAAAATATTGGCCATAATATATGAATTTATGTTTATGTGAATAAAAAATATTAATACCAATATGATTATTTTTCATTAAGTCATTTTATTTATTCATATTATAAAACAAACAAACAGCATGACCTCTTGGGTTATGTTCTTATGGCAAGCAATTGCATCCTAAAATCAACTAACAAACACTGACTAAAAATATTTTAGTAAAAGAAAAACGCGGTTATTTTCATTGCAGAATTAACTCACACACAAATTCTGCACAATGCAGTAATACCTAAGTTTTTGACCACCTAGGAATGCTAGCGCCCTGAATTCACCAAGAAAGTAAGTGTTTTCATGTTCAGTCAACTACTCACTAAATTCCATGATATTTTAAACACTTTATTATAAAATTAGCTTTGTATTAATGATTTTTGCCAACTCTAGGTTCATGTATAATTGTTTTCAACAATAACCTCAACTCAGCTGTGATATAGTGTAGACTACATTAAACTCATCCATTCATGATACATTAGGCTTATAATGTATACCCATAAACAGGCAATCATTTGTGCAATACAAATGTTTGTTTAATGCATATAATGCAAGTATGTATTCCTTATGGGAAATAATGAATGTATTTCTTATTTGAAATAATTCTTCTGAAATTCATTTTTAACTTTCAGGGTGATATTTTTGATTTTTGATGTCTTACCACTGTCGATGCTATAGCTGCAAGGGTCATCAAGCCTCTCAGTGCGGTCAGGACAGTTGGTCTGAGCCTTCCATGAATTAGCAAAGAAAGTAGATGTTCCTTCTATTACTCCATGTGGAGTTATCAGTTCATCAGACAGCACCATGTTAAAGTTGCCACACAGACCTGCACCAATAAAGAAAAGGGTTGTACGGTTGAGTGCATAGAAAATTCTAACCAGGATTCTTTTCACACAGTCACTATTAAGGTAAGATTTAATCGAAGGTAAATGTATTGTATTTATAAATACAATAAGTTTGTGATAATGTGATGATTTGTGCAGAATAAAGTTAGATAAACCTTCTCGTTAACAAATGTTACAAATATTGTTATCAATAACAAATAGATAAACATTCACCGCATGTCTTGGTCTGGAATCTCTCATCCAAAGTGATGTACAGCTGCATGACCGGAACCAGCTGTACCTGCACTTGAAGCCCAAAAGTAGTCTGCAGTATTATGTGAAAGGACGATGGTTTGAACACAGTGAGCTCAGCTGGAAAACAGAGAAGTGTTGTTGTAAAAATCTATTGCTGTATTCTGTCACACCCTTGGACAGAGGAACGTCAAACTAAGATAAGAGATTGCCTAAGGGTGCCGTAATAGCAGCATGGCAGTATTTGGGCTTGAGTATATAATAGCAGAAATTATGTTAAATAATCAGACAAATATAACAGTAAATGTATAATATACATGCTAAAATACATTTTGTACATTTTAGACATATTTGTATTATGTTAGTATATAACCCATTGTACTTTGTGAGCATATACATCAAGCTAGAAATCCTGAATTAAATTGCTCTTACCTGAGGTGTAAGGAAGGGTAATATCTCCATTGTACCTCACTGTGCCATCATCTTTGATGACCAAGGGCTGGAGAACCAAATTTTTTCAACATGTTAGTCATTGTTAGTTACCAGTAAATTATGTGATGTGTTGAATGTGAAAAAGTAACATCCAGAATATTAGCTTTGATATTAAATTTTAACAGTTTATTTTTTTAGTAGGTTGTAATAATAGTCATATGACAAAATCAAATAATTAATACGCACATTATTCCTGTCATTGTTGAATAGTAATGCAATGGACTTCAGGCAGGTGTCTGTTTGCTGGGTGCCACAAGGAATAAGCTGACCCGCAATAATGAATTTATTGTCTATGCAGTCCTGAAGAAGTAAGAAAAGGTACAATACACTGTAAGTTTATTAAAATAATTTCATATACAAAGGTGCAAGGAAATTTGTGAACCATCTGGAATTGTCTATATTTCTGCATAAATGTGACCGATTACATCAACATATTACCTAAAAGTAAATACAGAAAATCCAGTTACACAAATGACTAAGAAAATATTTAATTTGCTACTTTGTTTAATTAAGAAAATTAACAATCAAATATTGAAAAATAAAAGTTTTTTGTTTGTTTAAGTGTCCAATGATTATAATGACACAATGACTATAAGCACATATGTTATTCTACCAAAGAAGGGATAACGAATAAATGTAGTGCTTTAGAAGGACCAAGACAAAGTTCTGACTTTAATACAATTTTAAGCAATGTTTGACCTGAAGTGAGCATTTCATGTGAGGAAACCCAACAACATCCCAGCGCTAAAGCTATTCTGTATGGCGGAATAGGACAAAATTCCTCCAAGCCGAAGTGCAGAACTGATCAATATTTACTGGAAACTGTTATTGCGGGTAAACAGTTATTGCTGCAATAGGGAATAATAACAGCTATTGATAGCAAAGGTTCACATTGTTTGCATATCATGGATTTGTAATATTGATACATATTTCTCAATAAATAAATAACAAAGTATAATGTTTTGTCTTATTTGTTATTGGGTAATCCACTTTCTTTATAGGGTTTGTTTGATTACTAACAGTGGTTTACTTACCTTTGAAATAACATAGTAGCAATATCCATGAAAGGTAAATTCTTTGCCATCAAATGTGGTGAAGTGGGAACCCTCCTCTACAGCACACATACCGGGGCTGGGCAAACTCTTACAGGTCCATGTTCCCTGCTGACACACACTGGGGATGCAACACAATGAGGCTGGAGCCAGACACGCCAGTATGGGTGTTGAGTAATCAATAGGCACAGTTTGTGTGTATGTGTGTTGGTACATACATGGTAAAAATGTTTTTCTTAGTTAAATGCAGTAAACACTTGAGTTATATTACCATTCTTTGTTTTCTCTGAGTAGCACTTCTCCAGAGTTGTATACTTGGTTGTGTTTACACTGGCACTGCTCTTTAGGGATACAGCCTCTCTCAGAGATATCATCAAGCACAGTACCTGCATCAGCCAAGCCACGCAGACACAGATGTATGCATACACAAATGCAGAGACATGCAAATTTTTTACCACAGAAAATACATATTTTTAATCATATGACTTGTTCAACAATGTGCAGGCATATTTTGCTTGTAGGGTAATGTGTGCATGACTGACCCGGTGGGCAGAAGCAGCCATCCATCTTGTGTTCCCCACACAAGGAGCTGGTGTCAGTGTTTGTACATGTGTCCATACAGGGGGAGCCATTCTCAGAGTACTCCATGTTGAAGGGACACTGTACAGCTAAAATAATAAAAAAAACACAGCAGAACATACTCAGTTCACTTACTCTTTGTTGTGGTATGTACTTTGGTATTTGCTTTAATTAGCTTAACAATTATAATTTTCATTGTAATGACATGGTGTGCTATAATTAACAAACAGGTCATACACATTAATACAGTTATAGCAGTATACAACACAGTATAATACAGCTATTTTAGGATTGTTTCAAGTTAAAATTCGTACCACAGAAAGTAGGTGTTCTCCAGTTTGGTGGCATTCCCCCTGCATGGGAGCACTGGCGGGAATATTCAGACAGTGTTGTGCAGGAAGCTTGAGTATCCTCAACGTCTCCTGGCTGAGCCCTGCATCGATCTACTATACATGCCTGAATATAGGGCTCAGGATTCAAAACGTTCATACAGGAGGACCAAGTTTCACTATCCAGCAGCTCTGAGCAGAATGTTCGCTGCACATAAGGCAAAATTAACAACATTTAATAAAGACAAGTTTCAAACAATCAAGTTACACTAGTGGTTGAGTAATAATAAATACATCCCAACAAATTGTGGGAACTTTGTGTTGTTGTGATCAGCATTCCTGAAATTTAGTTTGGCTTTCACTTAGGAAAGTGGCATACCATGCTTTTTCAATCACAATAAAAACATGTTAGCTGTTAGCAGTTTATTTATGTAAGAAAAAAATAACTCAACTTACAAATGATTGGCATGTGTCGTTTGCATTAAGGTCATTTTCAAATTCTTCATAAGGGTCCTCACAGTTGTCATTGGGATGGTGCACCCTGTGTTGGTTGCCAAACTCAGTGAAGCCAATTTTACGGTCTGTGTTGGGACAGGGGATAATTTAAGTAACTTAAATACATTTATTTATTTGTTAACTAAATAATGTAAATTTTCCCTGGAGTCGCAAAAATAAACTACGGTTACGGATAACCTACACCACAAAAGTTTCATTCCAACCCACCATCAAACAGGAACTCGTTATAAACTGGAATGCCATTGAAATCTCCACAAAGTCCACAAGTACGATTGGAATATTTTGTGTCCAGTTCCACCTAAAATTCAGAAGGGCATGGAAAGTCATATATACACAGCATATTGTAATCATTTATTCAATAGAACACTCTGTACAAAGTGATTAAAATGTTTTAAAAGTTTAAAACTACATTAAGGAGTTTTTACAAAACAGTTTGGTTGTATGTATTTCTGTAGAGTCGCCTAATCCACATTACACAGGTTCTGTATTTTAGTGCTTTTTTTAGTGTTTCGATTATCAGTTTCTATTAGTTTCACATTGTGGTGTATGTAAAACTATCTCTGAGCCTTTTTCTTAATAGGGTGACTTGCCATTACAAATCTGTGTTAATGACAAACTATAAAGTTCACTGCAAAATTCTAAATGACGCAAATACGTTTAATGTATTATACAAATTACTTGCACAATCTTCAGTAGTAACCAACTGCTGCTAATGTGCATGTAAAATTATTTGACGACTACCGTGACAGCATCGTTTTTGTTCCAGATGATGCTTAGGCCCAGTTTGGCAGAAACTTTCTTGTAGATGGAGTTCTCTTCCAGCAGCACTCCTGCTACATAGTGTGGCATAGTGACACTAATATAAAAAAATAAGAGAATCAAAGTGGAAAGAGAGAGTTAGTTAACAACATTTCATCCACAAATTGGTTCACTAGAAGTAAGTAATATTGCAAATATCTTACATATCTCCATTTATCATGCTCAGATGCTCTTTGACCTCAATAGCTATGTCTCCTATAACAACCACCACTGCAATGACCTTTGGATTTCCAGGGGTCCCTTCTCTTTTCACATGCACTGAAAATCCTTGCACTGATCCTTGGCAGTCAGAAACCAAGTTGTATTCGCAAGTGCCCTGATATTCATATACATCCCCATCAAACGTCTTAAAGTGGAAATTGCCCCACATGCTACAGATATTGTCAACATGGTTGCTCCTGCGAACTGGGGGAAAAAAATTGCATGAAATATGATTTAAAGAAAGACCTCTAAAATAGTTATTTTAGAATGTTTCACTTTTACCTTTTTTAACCTTTGCAAAGATTACTAAAATATAATATATATAATATGAAAATGCAAGCAAGAAACTAAGAATAAACAATTGTTAAAAATTATGTCTTTACTATTACAATGTACTGACAGTCTGTGCTAAATATTATCCGTATAATATAATAACATACATTTTTCATATTATTTCTATAATATGATTTTTAAAATCTATTTTTGTGTAAACATATTGGTAATTTGAGGAGCTGCTGGCTGCAACAGCAATGATAAATCTAGAATGCACCGAGCTACCTGGATCTTAGTATATAAATTTAAGATATCAACCAAATATTATTATTCTATTAACACTGTTCACAAAGTAAATGATTTCCTACCCCTTATGGTATTAGCCTGGACGCAACAGATCAAAGCCAATGCCAGAACACAGAGTGTAGGTGAACTCCACTCCATGGTGAGTTTAAGGGTGGGTTTGACCACACTTCTCAAGTAAAGCACAAGAATTGGTATCTGTGCCCACTTTCAGGTTCCTTATATTCATTTTAGTCTTTACTACCACCCACCCATTTAGGGAGGAACCCTCAATATACGCCGTTTTTATTGAGACATGACAAACAAACGTCTGTCTATTATCATGTTGGTATATTGGTTGTACATACATGTCTGTGTGTCTTGTGAGTATGTACCTGCCATATCAGTTCCTGTAATGTAGTGATATGTTTCTGAATGTATTTTACCCTTTCCCACTGACTTCTTCCTACTTTATCTTTAATTAGTATTATTTGTAAAGACAAAACAAGACATACTAAATATCATTTAAATAAAGCCTTTTTAGGCATTTATAGAAGGCTAAAACTCCTCAACACGCAGCACATTATGTCACAAACAAAGTTAATTCTGGAGGAGGTAAATCTTTTTGTGTGTGGGTGAGCATTATCCTGCCGAAAAATGTCAGTTGGAAGCATCAGAATGGCAATTAATTGGAAGGACTATCCTGTTCTCCCAAACCAAAGATGCACCCCATTTTTTAGCTAGACAAAAGGTTCTGCCTTTCTTATGGAGTGACAAGCTGCCTCACACTCTGCCGCAGCTGCTGGTGTGATTATCTGAGAAGCCATTGCACAGGACAGTTGGTCACTTCTAACGGGAATACAAGGGGCACTAACAACTCATCAATGTGTTCTGGTCATCCTGTGGTCACATGTTGCCTCTCATGGCAGGGCTTCCAACTGGCATTTTTCAACAGGATAATGCTGGCAGAAGTGGACAAGAGTGCCACACATTGACTGTTCAGTAGGGTATATGATCACCCAAGACCAAACAAACCAAAACACAGTGGCATGATAATATTGTCCATCAGTTCTTGCGGGATCTTCAGAATTCATTTTGAAATATCCCCTAATTTTTATTATCATAGCTTTCCTCCTCAAGTCATCCTCAGTCACTACTGTAGTCAACGGTGTGACACTAACCAGTAGTGCTCTTGATATGGTGTCCAACACCCTACCAGTAGCATTAAACACAGAGTCTGTATCTTTGTATGCAACTGTGTGCTCTGTATTATTGGAGTGGACACAAAGTAGTTCCTGGACACAGTTCTACTTCTGACTAAGCTGTAACAGCAGCTTGGTTCTTGTGTGTGTCTTTGTCAATGTTTCTGACACACCAAGGAGACATGAACCACATTACAGAGTTAGATGTGCGTCACTGCTCTGATTGCCACCTGTCAGGGAGGGAGACATCAACTCATTAACTCATCTGATAGAGAGCAAATCCTGTTCCTGCCCCTCATACAGACATTTCTTCACAGGCTTCACCCTAGAGACACAGGCCCTAAGGCACACATTCCAAGTAATTCTTAGTTGAGTCTAATAATTTGGTTTGAATACACACACAGCAATAAGTTAAATTTTACTGCAACTTTTGAAATGTTGCCAGAAAGCAATAAGCCCTTAATTTTTGTCAAATATTTATTCTTCCACACAGTTCCTCCACGGTTGATGCTACCTTGTAGTACAAGTTCCTTGTAAGTTTTTTATCCCGTCAGTTCTTTGTGTGTGCAGATTAACATGAAAGACAAACAAATTACGCATTGAAAAAGATTGACAGTCAAAGCTTTTGTCCATGTATAAAAATAAACACATATTTTAAAACACAGACAGCGATCAAGATAGATGTAAAAACCTCTAAATTGGATTTTAACTGTAATGTTCACATTAAAAAGTGAAAAGTAAAGTAAAGAAAGTAAAAAAGTATGACCACTTGACACCATGTAACCTTTTAGGACGTATAACATAACCATCATGCCAACTCTGTTAAGCATAATGCTGATGTTAAGAAGCCCCTCCAAGGACAAACATTATATGTAAGATGTACCCTAGGACAGGCATCATCTCCACACTGCCTTGCATGAGCCAGAAGTTTATTGCACATATAAACCAGCTGCCTTTCCTAAAAGGTCCCAGCCATGGTTGCTCAGCAGGAGGATTTTGTTGGCAAAGGGAGGTATCCCACTTCTACCAACAACACAGATGCAATGTTGCCTATCTTATCTTAACCCAAATAAATGTAAAAACATTTTTTTATAAAATACTTTTACTTAAATAAGTGGCCAACCTTATACTTCCTTCACACCCCTATTAGTTTGAATCTTAGAATGTCAAATCTTAATGTTCAAATGTTTTATTAACTGCAGCTATTATTATTCGAGAACACAAAATGTATACTCATTTACTTTCATGCACATAGTTTTTAAAGACAATTTAAGGCAAATCTGTTGAATCTAGTTAACAAGAAGTATAGGAAAGTGTCTAAATCTGTCAGAGAAATTCCTGGGAAAGACTTGCTGTGTGTGTGTGAGCATTATCCGGCTGAAAAACGTCAGTCATGAGAGGCAACCCATGTGGCCACAGGATGACCTGCACTTATCGATGAGTTGTTGGTGTCCCTTGTGTCCCTAAAAGGCCATCTGCCATAGCGATTCCATATGTAACTTGTTTGCCTCCAACAGCAAACCAACTTTAATTTAATAGGTAATATGCACTAGATAAATGGCTGAAAGTGCTGGAGTATCTGAACATTCCCTGATCTTGAAAATGCACATCCTGTAATTTCCCAGCCATTGCAATGCCTCTGCAACACAGTTTGCCATAAGGGTGGTCAAACACAGACAAGAGTGGCAACCCCACTTGGAGCATCCCAAAGTGTAATTAGCAGACTGTGGAATCGCTTTCAAGAGACTGGAACAGTATGAAGAAGGCTATGGCAGGGTCGTCCATCTGTCTCAACAGCAAGACATGACTTCTACTCGACCTTATTGGCAAGAAGGAGCAGTCGCAGCTATGAAACAGAGTTGCTGGGACAGTTTCTTGCTGCCACTGGACGACTGATATGCATCCAGAACATATGAATTCGGCTCCATCATGTTTGGCCACATGTCTGGCGACCAATGGTATGCATTCCATTATCTGCTAAACACCATTAAACTATAGGTGGGCTGATGAGCATAGTCATTGGACCCTTGATGGGTGGTCAAATGTCCTCTTCTTTTATGAGTCACAGTTAAGTTTTCAGCCTGACAATTATCGTGTCCTGATCTGATCTATATTTATACATATATGAAAGCCCTAGTTATGGGTCAATGTAGAGTGACCAGTCAACCTACTTCATGACTTTGAACTGTGGGAGGAAACTGGAGCAGCCAAAGTAAACCAACACCAGTGTTGTGAGTCGCCTGCACCAACTACATTTTCCGTGCCACACATTACTGTTTCAACACCACTACCTTTGTTCATTGAGTAACTTTGTTAGTTCTGAATAATGCATTGGGTGATTTAGTACATTTTAATACAGAATAGAGCGGTTGTAAAATGGGTGTACAATTAATATAAACTCATAACATTACATTAATGCATTATATAAAGTGCTAATATAATAGATGCATGTGAAAATTACAGAAGCACAACTTTTGTAATGGTATACAACTCCTGAATGGGATTGTGGAGGAATACTGGATCATTATATAGTTAGGGTTCCAGTTCTCACAATATGTGAGAATATTTATTGATAAACAAAGGGGATAATTAATAATGGCAGGAATACACGGTGCCATTGTTAACTCTTATTGCCATAACATTCTCAGATAAGAAGAAGTACAATGATGGGATATCTTCCTTAGGCCAAGACTCTCCAGAAATGGATCGTAACCCCTCGCCACCTCCTGAGGGAGAAGATGAGACTGAAGAAGTGGCTGATGCTATTGGACAGACTTATTCAGGTATTCTGCGCGCTTTAATATAAAATTGATAGAGTAAAATAGCTAACCTAAAAGATCCATTTAAGAGGTCTAATGGCAGAATGTTTTTGGCAGGTAGTTAATGACACAACAGGACTCAGGAGATGAAGATGGTCTGGAACTGGTTTCTAGTTCTCACAGCATGTGCGCTAGGACATCGAAAATGTGACCATTGTTTAATATCAAAAAAGCTTAATAGTGTTTTATTTGAATGTGACATATACACAGAAACGTCATAGTAAAAATAGAATATAAAGCAAATGGAAAAACATTATTATTGAAAAAAAAGGAAAGAAGAATGACCATGTACAATATTTTTAGGTTTCTCATACCGTAAATCAGCCACACGTTCCAAATGTCGGTAAGTTGCCTAAAAGCTTTTGCCAAAGTGCCTCACATGAGGCGCTGATACAATTTAGAGGGTTCTGTACGCCAAAACAAAGAACTACCAGAATGTGGCGGTAATGTACGTTTGACGACCGCCATGAAACCAAAAGGAAGAAGAAAAAGCGGTGCGAGACGCGGGTGATCCGAGCAAAACCGTGTTTATACTGATTCCAGGTTCATTTTAGCTTTATTCTACAAACAGGTTTTTTTTTTTCTAAAAGTTATTGGCTTCCTTACTGCTCCGTCCTCAATGGGTAAGGTCATATCTATATTCAACTAATGAATAATAAACAGTCAGGCGAGGGCAAGCTGTATTGTGCTGCTTTCTAACTTCACAATTACCCAAGAAAAGCTACGTTGTGTGGGTCAGTGAGTGAGACCACAGTGTTCCATAAAATCTAATATAAACATTGTTGGAAAACACTGGGCTAGTGGTTTAAGTTTTTTCTGCATTTTAAATCTCCTGTTTGCTCAATTGCGACTCAAAATTAAACAGTCCGGTGTATGAATGGCTGTCCAACATGCATGACAGTCCTTGTTTGTATGCTACTGTTAGCGATGTACAACATGTTACTGATGACTTTGTTATCTATGTAGTAGTAGTGCACCATGGCAAGATTCGGTATAATTTTAGCTATTGCAGAACACGATGAAAGCCAGCGGTTTCCTATTCAATATGTACTGTTAGTTTTCAGTTTACTTTAAAA
The DNA here is from genome assembly GCA_033117975.1 of Parotocinclus spilosoma. Classification (NCBI taxonomy): domain Eukaryota; kingdom Metazoa; phylum Chordata; class Actinopteri; order Siluriformes; family Loricariidae; genus Parotocinclus; species Parotocinclus spilosoma. The sequence goes on along the minus strand of JAVSBV010142798.1, from coordinate 3,797 downwards.
GAAACGTTTTGCCAACAGACTATATTATCATAATCGGAAATACTTTATTGCTCCTAGTGGGAAATTTCACTTGTTACAGTTGCACCCCTTTATTCAAAGAATACATTGTATGTATGCGTTTGTGTGCGGTTTCTGTCATCATCGAGCACGTTGACCACGTTCTGGAAGAAATGCAGTATGCTTTGTTTGTAGGAAAGATCTGAAGCCTGTTATTCATGCAATAAAATAGGTCATGATTTCATGAGACTGGTCAACATGATTTTTTCTTTTAAAGATGAAATGTTTGTGATAACTGTGCCAAAATATGTTTGTTTATTACTAGGACTTGGATGTTGATTAAAAGGTTGTTTATGAGAATCAAATTCAAAGAGCAGACATGACGTGTGTTTGTTTAGAAGTACAGATAGATATTATGTTAGTGATTATGCCGATAATATGATGGTATCAATAATGTGGACAGGCATTTATTGATAAACAAAGGGGATAATTAATAATGGCAGGAATACACGGTGCCATTGTTAACTCTTATTGCCATAACGTTCTCAGATAAGAAGAAGTACAATGATGGGTCCAGTATATCTTCCTTAGGCCAAGACTCTCCAGAAATGGATCGTAACCCCTCGCCACCTCCTGAGGGAGAAGATGAGACTGCAGAAGAGGCTGATGCTATTGGACAGACTGTCTATAGCAAGCACTGGCTCTTTAGCACCTTAACCCGCCTTATTCAGGTATTCTGCGCGCTTTAATATAAATGAATAGAGTAAAATAGCTAACCTAAAAGATCCAGTATGTAAGAGGTCTAATGGCAGATTTTTTTGGCATGTAGTTAATGACACAACAGGACTCAGGAGATGAAGATGGTCTGGAACTGTCTGATGAAATTGAAGAAGACCTCTGTAAAGTGTGGGATATGGCAATGGACAAGGTCAAATATGTATAAATTATGTAATGTAAGATGTTAATGAGAATGATGATACAAGTTAAACATACAGTTAATTTGACTAGGCCTTTCAATCTATACATTTATGTCTCTCTCTCAAAAAAAAAATTCCCTTATTTTTGTGAGCAGTATATATGCATGCGTAAATATAGTGTGCACGCGCATGCGTGTCTGTGCGTGCGTGTGTCTGTGTGATGTTACAGGATGTAGCTGGTTTACTGCAGGACTTTAAAGCTGCAGACATTTTACTGGGAGTGATTGCCAAGTCACGTAATCCACGTCTTACTGTAAGTAATTTGGATAAACATAATATCCACTTGTCTACACAATATCCACTTTTACTTTTTGCTTTAAGAACAACTTGCATATTTTAAGTACATACTTTAAAAGCTGTGCAGTTGTACAGCTACAAAACTGTTTTGACACCACTGTATTTGTTTGAGTTATTTTGTTAATATTGAATAATGCTATGAGTGATTAGTATATTTTAATATGGAATACAGTGGTCAGGGAAAAAATGGTTGCTGTCTGCTTCAGACCATAGACAAAAAGGGCCATCCAGACTTTTTTCAGCATCAAGCCCAAAAGGCAGGGTCTGTCAGGGTACGGGGTTTGTGCCCTTGACAAAGGTCCATTACAGTATGTGAAGGCTGCATTAATGTGCTAATTACAGATACACATTTAATTTGTAATAAAATAGAAAGCTAAAATAAAAAAGCTGTGTTCTAAATTGTGATTTTTATGCAATGTTTTGCTGTTGTATTTTGTGGGCACACTGAGCACGTATATTAGCACAGTCTTTACCCAGCTGTGTACCAGAGTGAAATACATTATAATAATTGTATTTTTATGTAGTAATTTTGATATAGAACTAAAATACAAATACAAAAAATGTCATGAGCTGTGGTGATAATCTAATAGTGCCATTCAAGGGAAATTCATCAACGTGATTGATCATCTTAGCACAAGATAGCAAACAAATGCAATACCCAATTCACTGTTGAATTTTGTCACAGGAAATATGTGTTGGAATACTGGGAAATATGGCTTGTTTCCAAGATACCCGTGCATCTATTAGTCAGAATGCAGAACTAGGGTATGTAAACATCCTGTCCTATTTCCTGCTTTTCTGTGGTTAGAGTTCCTTTTTTTGTTAGGAACTAGGATAGTTAGGATATTTAATTGAATTAATAATTGGGTTTTTTTTGTTTCTTTTTGGGCATCTCTCTGCCATACTCAGTGTGGTGCTGCTGTTACTGCTGGGTGACAGTGATCCACCCACACTGCTCGAAACATGCAGGTAAGAAACCCAGTCAATGCGCACATTAAGAGCATGCTTTTGTATTTCCTGGAGTATACTGCAGTATAGTGGCTTGCATTTCAAACATAATTATTTTTATAGTTAGAAAAATCGCTATACTTTATTATTTATTAGGTCTTTAGTTTGAGGTGATAATTATATTTTTCTCTTCAAAAATGTATCTGTAAACACAAGTAGACAAACAAGTAAATATGTTAGTAAGTTCTTTTTTAATAATATTTAAGGCAATTCTACTTTCCAGAAGCACAGTGCGTATGCAACCCTGATTCGCTGCAAGCAAGCATAAATATTCTTAATAATTCATATGAGGCTTAGGATTATTTAAACAATCAAAAGGGAAATGTACTGCTCACAAAAATTAGGGGATATTTCATTATCACATTTTTGTGAGCAGTGTATTTAATAAGATTATTAAATGTTATTTGTGCTCTCATTCCCATGCCACAAACTTTTGTGTTTTGTGTAGGCCTGTAATAGGAAGGCTGATTACTTTGAAAAACATTTTCTAATGACTGAAGTAACTGAATGATTGTTCAAATAAAACCACATATACAGTTGTGCATGTATGTAATATGGAACATTGGGGTAGGGGCAACAGATAAGTAGAAAAACTATAGGTAGATGGTACTCTTGCTTATATTGTTTGCATATTATTTTGTCCTTTTTAAACTAAAGAGAGATAGAGGAGGCTGTGATCTATGAGGTTGTTGTATGAAGTGCTGTTTCGTTTTTTTGGATATATAGAAGTTTTCCCATTTATTGATGGAAGTAGTTTGAATGAACTTTATGACAACGTTATCTCTAGTTTATGCCTTGTTTAAGTTGAGAGCTGATGTGTCCCATGACAAACAGAGTAATGGTGATGGGGCGGGGGCTTGTTTCAACAGTGGGGTTAATTGGTTTATTACAAGCTGCCAGAAGTGTTTAATGTGTGTGCGCGATACTGGAATGTGTGTATGTAATTGTCCCGGATGTTTATTGAGCAGTGCATGCAGGTTTCAGAATTTACTGTTCCCATTTTATATAGCGTCTGCCCAGTGTAGTCAATGCTGTTAATTACTTTATAGTTGGGACCAAAAGTTTTGAGACTGGCAAAAAATGTTGGTTTTCTCAAAGTTTGCCTCAGTTTTTTAGAACCTTTGTTAGATTTTTATATGGTATATTGTTCTAAGCATTCCATGCATTCTTTTTTACATTTCATTGATGAACACATCAAGTTTAAGCAAACTTACGTTGTTGACCCTTATTCTTTAAGACTTCTGCAATTCACCTTGGCGGTAGGTGGTAGGGTATAAAAAATATTATATCTCAAAATTTAAAGACATTTTCATGTCACTCATTATTTACCAAGATTCATTTGATCATAGACAAAAGGCCTCAGTAGTAACAAACTACTATTCACATATTCCCATACTTAGTCAAGTATTATTAAAAATGTGCTGCACTGCATTTAATTACAGATGATTTTTTCTAATGAAATGCAGTTGCTCAGTGTTCTTTAAGCACTGATGATATGCTCAGAAAAGAATGTTGTAT
>JAVSBV010142787.1:0-16105 GCA_033117975.1 Parotocinclus spilosoma | reverse complement strand
GTGTGTGTGTGTGTGTGTGTGTGTGTGTGTGTGTGTGTGTGTGTGTGTGTGTGTGTGTGTGTGTGTGTGTGATTGCACAGTTTTCCTAGCCTACTTCGTCCGGTGGGGGAAGGAATGACATTGAGACATTAGCCATCTCCCAGGCAACGGACGTCGGGTGTCAGGCTACATCACAGGGTCACTCAGTGCTGGCTCAGGGAAAACTCAGCTGTGGGCTCACTGATCTGAGAACAATTTTCCGCTTTTATCTCGAGTTCTCAGATCTGGGATTATCCCTTCTAATACAGCTGTTGGGGTACAGAAGTTATTCGATGGCACTTTTCCTCGTGTGAAGAATGAAATCATTAATAAATGCCTTCGACTTAATCTAGACTGCTAATTAGGAGATACTTTTGCAGTAGTGGAGTTTCTGACACAAAATATCTCTTGTCACTCGTCATTCGTTAATTTATCATCAGATTATAATCTGATAATTATCCTAAGACACAGTTTCTTATCTGATAAGGACACGTGTTTTATGTCAGATTAATTGGTCGATTATGCAGTGAGCAACATGATAATCGACATCAGTGAAACACATAATTGAATTTGGGATGAATGTTTCCCCTAACAATTGTAAACATTTAAAATCCTCTATATAGAGTACTGAGCAAAAGTCTTAAGACACCATTACATTTTTTAGCAATGGGAGAATGACCATATATAATAATTACGATAATAATAAGATTTGGTTTTCTTGATATAAGACATTCCTTTCATTTCTGACATGTAATCAGTGAAAAACTATGCTCATTTTCTTTAATACGTTTTTAAACAGAATCTTACAATTAAAACTAATGACTAGAAACAGCTTTTAAATTAGGAACAAAATGTATTATGTACATTCCTTTCTATTTCTGAAGAATAACAATTCAAAATGTGCGCTTTTCTTGTATTAATGGTTAACTAAACGAGTTTCCTAAATTCAAAGGAAATTAGTAATTTGAATTAATTTGGAGGTGTTATGTAAGTTTAGATAACCAGAGCATCCTCTGGTGTAAAATAAATACAGATGAATTAGATGGCATCATCAGCAGTTTTTCTTCGTGCTGCATTGTTACACCCATAATACTGAATATTATGTAGCAGTACAGGATCACCTGGACAGAGAAAGATATCAAGATTACTTCAGAAAACTACAAAGCAGTCTTCCAAAAAGTGTTCAAGTTGTTCTGAGCACCAGGGGAGGTCACGCTAGGTCATGCTTGTTGAAGCTATTTTGAACCACAATTGGAAAATTGTGGAATTTATTTCTTAATTTTGTTTCGCGGATCCGCCGACTCATATCGAATCATATTTGAAGAATACAAAAAAAAAGAATGACTTTTTTGGTATTTCGCGGATCCGCCGCAGTACTAATGGTTGAAATAAAAATAAAAAAAAATTCTGTTACGTACATTTTTTTTTCCAGATTCACTTTAAGTTAATTGTAGATTAAATACATTTTATTTTAAAATAAAAAAAATATTTTTATTTCTTTCTTCTTCCTTGTATTGATTCCACATAGTCCTCTTGAAATTGAGAAATTGAAAAGTGCTAAAACTCGGTAGAAGTAGTAGTTCTTAAGTAGGGACATCCGAGGAACAGGCAATTAAAAAAAATCTGGCCAAAAGGGACTGAGAAGTAATTATATATGGTCATTACACCAATGCTAAGACCTGGTCTAGGAGCTTTGCACAGTACTGTGTACAGTAAAGAATAATTAATTCGTATTAATTTCATCATTATTAACTAAAATATAAATTAAAATAGAACATTATGGGTCCTTATCTGTATCTGTTTATAAATATCTGTGACTATTCATGAATATGTAATTTTTAAACACCCTCCCAACCCCCTGTTGTATTTAATAGTAGCCTGTATAAGTGCCAACTAATAGCTCATTTTGACTCAGGTAGATGTGAGAAATGGCATTTTAGTGTCTGACTCAAATCTTGCTGTAATAATGTTTGTCTATTGTTTTCTAGTGGAAAATCCCTATTTACTGGCCTTCTCGCATGTTATTTGTAAATTAGACACAGCTTTTTTAACACGAGCAGTGTCTCATTTATCATATTTGAATGCTGCCTGTGTGCTGTTGTCTCACAGACTGTAGTGTCAAATGTGAAGATGCAAAGTAAACAACATAAACGACTAAATGTACGCTTAAACATAATCATGGAAATTGATCTAAAGAAATCAAACGTGCCATGAGTTTGTATTGGCATACTGTTTTGGTGGGTGTGTTAACCTTTTGTTTTATTCAGTAGTTATTATAGTGGTTCATTGGTGTTTGCGTTGTATTTTACTGGTACAGGGGTACCTTGGTAGTCTGTCGTTAATTCACTCCAGAAGCTAGAAAATAATGTCTAACGAGACTTTTTTTTTGTTCATAAGAAATGATGTGAATTCAAATAATCAATTTCAGAGCCTCCCAAACATCTAAATTGTCTAAGACATTATCAAAGGCTCCAACTCCATTAATGAGTATATTTAGTCTGCTAAATTAAATGCATAATAGAGTTGAAATGCATTAATGGAGTTGGATTTCAGGTTTAAACACTATACAGTAATATAATACAGTGTCTGTTCTGTATACGTGCTTTGATGTTTGTTGTCACTCGCAGGGCTCACTGAAATGTAATGTGTATAAATCTTTGTGCTTCCTATAAAATAGCCTCTCATGTACATAAATTGGGCAGTAATACATTTCTTTTAGAGGACTTAGCTTACTGAAACGCTGTATATAGGCAAAAATAATAATTCAAAACAATTGAATTCAATTTATTAATTTATTTATTTCATTGTGTGCTTTGTGCTCAATGCCTTTTTTTCTTTGGACCCACTGTGGCCTATTTGCTCCAACTAAATATAAAAAAATTAAAAATAATAAAAAAAAGTTTACTGTGGACCTAAGCCGAGGCTATTCATGAAATGAAGAACTGCTTTTTATGTGGCAGTGCAACATATTTTCTGATGAATTGTTAACTCTACAAACAGCAAATGTCATGGGAGTGTGTAATTGTGACATTAAATTAGACAGCCAAGACCATAACCATTTAAGCTTAAAGTTTCTCTCATCTTAGATGATGGATAATGGTACTTAATGGCACTTTTATCCATTGCAGTATAAGTAAGGAGCAGAAGAAATGTGTTTTTCTGCTGTATTTCATTTAGATACTTTCATGCAATTCTACTGCTTTGAGTGCAATCAAAGTGATTAATGATCAGACTGAACATCTGGACAATTTCTCTGCCATCGAAATGCCTCTGCCTGTATTGTGGATGATGAATTAGCATTTAGGAATTTTGTCCCCAGCCTCACGCCTCTCCGTTAAGTCTGCCTTCTCTCAGTGATGATGCAAGACGGGCTCATAAAGATTATTACAGTGTCATATACTCGTACTGCATCCAGAACAACTTCCTTTCTCTTTAATGCTCTGCCTGTAAAAGCATAGATAAGCCTCTGTTTGACACCTTGTGTGCAAGTAATTGACTGATACTGAGGATATGATTCCTGGTGTTATACAATCTCAGTAGGAGGCTTTGTGTGCTTGAAAGTTAAAGTGCACTGATTATTAAAATGTTTATACAATGTATGCTTCTGAAGGTGTGAGTTTACCTGCAGACTAGATGTTTGCTGCAACCTCAGCACATTTGGCTGTACCTTAAATTAATATTACCGTGCTGTGCAGAAGACTTGAGCCACAATTCGGTTTGTTGTTTTAGCAATGATATAATGTTGACACAATATAAAGTATTCAGTCTACAGCTCGTATAACAGTGTAAATTTGCTGTGCCCTCAAAATAACTCAACACACAACCATTAATATCTAAACCACTGTCAACAAAAGTGAGTACACCCCTAAGTGAAAATGTACAAATTGAGCCTAAAATGTCAATATTTTGGATGTCCACTATTTTTTCCAGCAACTTTCGTGGGTACAAAGTTCACTAGAGCTTCACAGGTTGCCACTGGAATCCTCTTTTACTTCTCCATGATGACATCACAGAACTGGTGGATGTTAGGGACCTTACACTCCTCCACAGATGCTAAATGGGAATTTGGTCTGGAGACATGTTTGACCTTTACCTTCAGTTTCTTAGAAAGCCAGTGGTCATCTTGGAGGTGAGTTTGGGGTCGTTATCATGTTGGAATAGTGTCCTGTGCACCATTTTCTGAAGGAAGGGAATCACGATCTGCTTCAGTATGTCACAGTACATTTTAGAAATTCATGGTTCCCTCGATAAACTGTAGCTCCTCACAGCCAACAGCACTCATGCAGCCCCAAACCATGACATTCCCACCATTATGCTTAACTGTAGGCAAGACACATTTGTCTTTGTACTCCTCACCTGGAGTCCGCCACACACACTTGATGCCATCTGAACTAAATAAGTTCCTCTTGTTCTCATTAGACCACAGGGCATGGTTCCAGTAATCCATGTCCAAAGTCTGCTTGTCTTCAGCAAACTGTTTGTAGGCTTTTTTGTGCATCATCTTTAGAAGATGCTTTCTCCTGGGACGACAGCCATGCAGACCAATTTAACGCAGTGTGTGGCATTTGGTCTGAGCACTGACAGACTTTAACCCCTTTAACCTCTGCAGTAATGCTAGCAGCACGCCTATGTCTATTCTCAAAAGCTAACCTCTGGATATGATGCTGAGCATGTGCACGCAGCTTCTTTGGTTGACCATGGTGAGGTCTGTTCTGAGTGGAACCTGTCCTGTTAAACCGCTGTATGATCTTGGCCACCGTGCTGCAGCTCACTTTTAGTGTGTTGGTAATCTTTTTATAGCCTAGGTCATCTTTATGTAGAGCAACAATTATTTTTTGAGATTCTTAGACAGTTCTATGCCATGAAATGCCATGTTCAACTTCCAGTAACCAGTTTTGGCGAATGTGAGAGAGATAACACCAAATGTAACACACCTACTCCCCATTCAAACCTGAAACCTTGTTATACTAACGAGTCACCAGGGAGGGAAAATGGCTAATTGGGCACAATTTGGTGTACTCACTTTTGTTGCCAGCAGTTTATACATTAGTATAATTAGAGTTGCTATGTAATTAGTCATATGCCATGTATCACCGGATTTCAGTGTGTGCTATGAATCAATCAGTGATTATTTGGCCATTGGAATGGTCCAAACACTTCTGGCATTATGTCAAAAAGCAAAAAGCCAAATGGAGAAAATGGATCTCTACACAGGAGTAAATCCAGTCAACTGAGGAGTCGGGATTGCTTAATCCAAATTCCTTTTGTATCAAGCTGTTTAGAGGATAGGAATTAGGGGAACACGAGTGCATGGAGCGAGCCTGTTGTAATATTGAGGGGATTTTATTGCCATCAAGTTTCTAGTACTTTTTAAGGAAGTAATGTTTTGTGGAAGTTCTTGTTATTGCCCTGGGAAAGCTATTATGCAAAATAATAGATGTGTTACATGTGCTATAGCTGAATCTTTTGTCGATAATTCTGACATTTTGTTGCACCTACATGACACAATGCGGTTTCACTTCACCGACATGCCATTAGCAGTGAGTACAAAATGCACTCATGCCACATGTATAATGACATAATTGACCGAGACGGCTCTCAGTGTTGTCATGGCTCTAATAAAACACAACTGAGGAATTGCTTTTTTAAAAACTAAACAACAGTTTTAAAATGAAGTGTAGTGGTGATTCCATGGAGCTTGTGGTTGGCAAATCTGCATTCTGTGGTGGTTTCTCTGGTGAAAACATACCTAACATTTCTAAAAGTGCTTCAGGCTTCCTGTAAATGTTCCTGCAGGAAAACACCACTCAAGAATCTTCAGCTTTTAAGACAATAGTTTATCCACACTTCCAGCAGGTTTGTGCTCTTCATCGAGTACCTTCAGGAGGCTCCCATACCCATTCAAAACTTGAATTATTCTTATTTCTTTTAATTGCAACAGACTAGATATCTTTGATTGAATTTTTATACAAAAATGTACACATTCTTTTTGAATTGTTATTATTTCAGAAATAAAAAAGATTGTTTTCTAACAGTTATTAAAGATATGGTGAAGCTAGAATGTAGCAGTCCCCTCTTTGAAGCACCAACTCATAAAAAATGTTGGAAGATGGATCTGAAGTACTAACAAAGCATTAACAAACGTTCTGATTATTGCTTATCCAAACTATTTTCAGATATGAGGCACATTATATTACCAGGTTCCAACTGTAATTGCTGAATAAAGGAATAAATAGCATGTTATGCATCAGCTCCTCTCAACCAGCCCATCAGCTCCTCTCAACCAGCCCATCAGCCATTATTGATTCCATTAATTTATTAGTAATTTGTCAGTACTGTAGCACAAAAACTAACCATAACCACTAATAGGGCAGGTAGAATGGAAATGAAGACACCACACTATTGAGTACTCTAAGATACTGTCCCAGTTTGACCCACTGTACATTGTAGCTTGTGTTAGGGGCATCAAAATTTTATATTTTTATATTTTTTTCATCTAATGATCTTCTGGGGTTCTGGGGTTTGTATTTACAGCAGCCATAGCCCCAGTACCAATTTCAAATAATTTGGAAGGCTACATGGGAGGCCTTCTGCTGTAATACTGGAAAAGTTCCACTATACTTACAATCACAGCATTGGGAGCTCAAGGATTATATTTTTGTACACCTTTTTGCCTACTTTGTACCCTTTAATCCTTATTACAGTAACTCAATACGATTTGCTCAGGCAATAGAACCATCTTATATACCCATATCTCCTGTTGCATTGTTGTTCTAAACAACACAATGTATTAATGTGTTATAAAACATCTGAGACTCTAAAACCCTGAGATTAAACATACGTTGTTTCTGTCGTGTTGGGCTATGATGACGCAGCCCTCTACAACAACTGGATACAGACAAAACTCTGCTGAAGGGGAGTCAAAACCTAGACACATGCTGGAATGAAGACATGAACCAGGAACAGTGTGGCCTTGCCCTTAACAGAAGGAACCGCTCTCACCCTAGAGAACCGACGTTCCATGTGACTGACAAACCTTCTCTCTGTCAAAAACATGATACAAACCAGCATCAGAGATTCAGAGCTTAGTTGTTTAATTGCATAGTTAGACTTTGAATTGCATAGTTTTTGTTCTATGATTAACATTAGCATATCAGAATATACCACATGTATATGTCAAACCAGGACAATAACTGCATCACTAGCTGCCTCGCTAACTGCTAAGGAAGAAGGCTGTAGCAGTAACAGGTAGATGTTTCACTTCTGGACTGTTGGTTTATCTTATTATATATTGTGTGATTCATTTACGAATGACAATGACAATGTCAGTAAATTCATGTAATGTAACCTTAGCATATAGCTAACAGGCTGGCGGCTAGCTGGTTTTCCAATTACCTGGTAATGACCTAGCTTTTAAGGTGGGAATGCTTTAAAATGTTGAAACATAAACAGTGGTGAGCTCTGAAATGAGACGTCACAAATGGTATTAAGTATTTGGTGGACCTCTGCTGTGCTGCTCTGATGTGTTTTGCTATGCATTAAGACATTTAAAGGAAATAATACGTTAAAGCTTTTTTCTGAAGCACAGAACTTGTATGCCTATTCCAGCACTGTTGTTTTTAAACAAACACAGTTGTGCTAAAGACCATTTACAGGTTTTTTTTTTAAAGTGTTTGTGTGGTGCTATCAGTAAGAGAGAGGGTGCTGCTCTCCATTAATGCCACCCTCGCTGATGACTTGTATAATGTTTTTGATAAGATCTGGGACTAGAGAGCTGCAGTGTTGGGGTGGAGGATACACACATATAAATGACTAGCATGGCAGCATGAAGTTCCAGCACGGAATTCCCTCACTTTTTTATGCTTGTGTGAAGTGACAAAAAATACCCCCATGCTTCAGTACTGCTTATAGCATGCTCTCATCTGCTTCCCTCTTCATTTCCCCTTGGGGGAATTTCTATCAGCTTCATTAGAACTGGTCCTTTACTTCATCCACTCAAGTGAAGTTTGTTAGATGAGTCCTTGGAGACCTAAGCGATTGAGTCATGATAACAGGGAACTGTAAGAGCAGAAATTGCCCTCAAGGCATTGCTGTCACAGGACATACTTTACAAAAGAGACCAATGTCAAAAAAGATGTATATAAACATAACATAAAATGTAATATGTTATATGTTTTACCACATTTCCTCCCTATTTAGCCTTTAATTTCCCCACTAGTCTGATATCCCTTGCAATGTGATCCATCCTTCAGACTAGCCAGCTAGACAAATTATGCTTGGAAAGCTGTTTGTTTCTCCAGCAGCCCGTCCTCTAAATCCACATTGTTGAACATGCCATTTAAAATAATTTATTGTAATAGTGGATAAGATACAGGACTATGGACTACGAAGCAGAAGGTTCAGGGTTCAAACCACTTTTGGGCCCTTAGCCCACAATTGCTTGGATTGTAAGACTGTATCAATTGCTGAGATGCTAGCTTTATCAATCTATGAGTGTGCTGGATCTACCAACTCAGCTGCAACATCTGTGGTCAGATGTGTTGCAGGATGCGAAACGACCCAACCGTATCACATCTTATCATGTACCCAGGCTAGAGGTTACCAAACACGGAGCCTCCTTTAATTTGTACAGTTTTAGCCAGTAAACGTATGTTTTTTCCCTTCATGTTTACTATAACATCTTTAGTAATTTAATTGTAATTTAATGTTTAATGAATTAATCTCTCCACAACATGAGTAGTTACACCACTTTAGAGTCCTGAACTGGACTTTACAAGCTAGTTGGCAATTCCTCTGAAACGTAATAGGCAGCTGCATTTTGTTTGATGAGTTGTTTGGTTGTGTGTAAGGTTCACTTGCAGCTAAAGCCCTTGTTCTGCAAGTGATTACTCGTATAGTGTACATACTTGAGTCAGGACAGGTGAACAAGGTGCTTTGAAAGCTGATGAGTCATGCGGCCCTGAACTTTGCTCTGGTTCCTTAGCTTAAATGAGCATATGCCATCTTATACTGTAAAGCACTTCAAAAGCAATGTGCTGTATAATATCTGTGCTTTTTCAATAATATCTGATTACACAACATGACAATAAGTGCATTTATGTGACAGTAATGAACAGTGCTGTGTAAACAGGTGTCCAGAATTGTTTAGGACTCTCTGACCTAACAGGCTAATAGTGCTGTATATTATATGTGTATATAATTATATGTTATATGTGTATATAATTCATGAGGATATGATGACAAATCATTATAAATCATATAACCAGCCTATCAATATGAGTAAGGAGTTGAGTGATCATTCTCAGGATTTATTATTTCTTATGTTCCCCCTTTTACTGTTACAAACTGCCATGTACTCCACACGTCTGTGCAAAATCTGATTATCCCTTATTATTCTAGCATGATTTCACAATATCCGAAAGGGAATCTTATGATGTTACTGAATGTTACTGAATCTCTGACTTTAAGTGCTCACATAAATGCATGATTGGGTTGGGGTTAGGGTTAATGCTAGTCAGCACTTCCTGATCTTCTTTGGTATTCAAGTAGTTTTTACTTTAAGTTGCATTTTTGTGTCATTATTCTGCTGCAGTATGACTCTGCCACAACTATCCAAACAAGAGCTTTGGCCCATATCCTAGATATAGTTAAACAGTAGAGCATTATCCTTTGTTTGCCATTAAATATTGATTTGTGAAAAATAATCAGGCTTTTTTGTCATTGCTGATTCAAAGACAGTAAATTAACCCAGGTATGCCATACGTTTTGCAATCTGTTAGTAAATAGATCTTATCAAGGGCTTTTATACGTCTGCAAATATGTCTTATCATGATCTAATATGTCTTATCTCTAGACAGAAGCTGGCTAATCTATAGGCTGTTCAGTAAACAAAGTGGTACTTGGTGTCTGTAACCAATAACTATACAAATGCTCATTTACTTCTTACTTCCACCGTAATTGTGGGCCATTTCCAGACCTTTTTTCTTGCTCTAGTAAAAGAAAATTGACATATACTGCACATAATCCAAAATAACTTAATCCAAAATACAGTCTGTCATTTATATGAAATATTTTATATTAGCGAGATGAACACAAATCATATAAATATGTTGGTCACACACACACACACACACACACACACACACACACACACACACACACACACACACACACACACACACACACACACACTGATAATAATCTGATAATAATAAAAGGGAAGTAATGTCTAAAAGTTTTTTTTAAACTAAAAGTAAAGTAGCTTCTCGTTTTTCGACCATGACAGAATGTATTGCCATTAATAGTTCAAAGGCAATCTCCATTACTTCAGTACTCACTTTTCTAAATGTATTTTGCTCATTTAAATGGACCAATTAGTGAACCTGAAAATAATTTACCACTGACATTTTTTGTAAATATAATCTTGATAAGATATTGGGTTAATGAGATATTGGTTGTAGTTGTGTAATATGTTTAGGTTTATATCCTGCTAATTCTTAATGTATGCTTTAGTGGTGATTGCACTCTATTTTAGCACTCTTTATTCTGTTCTCTAATGGTCAGGACCCCCTCAGGACCAGCACAGATCAGGCACTATTTGGGTGGTGGATCATTCTCAGCACTGCACGGACACTGTGGTGGTGTGTTAATGCGTGTTGAACTGACACAGCAATGCTGCTGACTTTCCCACGACCCAGATAGACCATTAAAGCGGATAAAAATTGAATGAAATTCAGCTATATAAAATTTGCAAATGTGATTTTTTTTTTACCAGGGTGTTCAAGCACCTGTCTGATAATACTTTTCTTGTCCAATCATATAAAAAAGCAACCCATTACTACCTCTTTTGTATCTTTTTATCACATCTTTACACGAGTCACTGATAATAATCCCTGATTATTTTTTTTATTATGTTCTTGTCATTTGTAAAATAATTTTAGTACATTGTTGAATATAGTTCATAGTCCTTGGAGCTAACATCAGTTTGATTTATACAGCTAGAGATATTTTCATAGAAAATAGGCTCTGGATATTTGATTATTTTTAAAATACATTCAGACAAGACTGTTTGATTGTACTTCTTAAAAACCACCACAGATACCTGAGTTGAAGTCTTAGTCTCAGTGCCTGACAAATGGTTGAATGCAGTACTGCCAAGCAGTCCCACATGGATTGACCCCTAGGGATTGTACGTTGCATGATGTTGTCATTATAAATGTGTTGCACAAACACAATCACCAGAGGAACGAAAGGCCAGGTGATTGATAAGCTGGCAAGAATGCTGGATCGGTATAAGAAATCTGTCATGTTCCTCCATGGATGCCCAGACTGCTCTAGTGCTATCAGAAGCAGCCACAGGTGTCCCTAGGTGGGGGTCATGTCTGAAGGGGCTAGCAGGAACTACTAAAGAGCAAGAATGTTAAGTCACTTACTTAGCTAGGGCTGCATACATCCATTTAACAGAAGTCTGGTGCTTTTGCTATTAACTGAGTCTAATGATCATTCATGGTTTGAGTTTTATGTACGGTAGCTAAGAAGCGTACCTGCCCAGAATCAGTAATTTTATCACATTATAGTTGTGTAAAAAAGATCCTGTGAATAATGGATTGCTAATTTGACATATGAATTGAATTGTATATTTAGCTAAGTGTAGAGTTACACCTTTAATGACTGTTTTTTGACCTAACTGATAAAACTCCTGTGGACAGTGTGGAAGTTGTGAGTTGATATCTTCAGAAGCTGACTGTATTATGTTTATAGTAGTGCATTAACAAGGAGTAGATTTTTCTATTCGCATGAATCAGTTCTCTACCCCCATGAGTTCACTTTCTTTTGGTTTTGGCCCCATCTGACTCTTAAAACTGGCACTTATGCCAGGAATTATACAGTGTATACATTTCCATCCTTCATCTAACTCCTTCCTGTGACAGTGTAGCCATGTACAGTGCCTACAAACATGATTTGGTTTACTAGGAAACTTGGTGTGTGCATAAGTGTGGTTTGTGTATGCTAGACCAGTCCAGTGCACTAAAAGTCTTTTCTGCTTCCATTTATAGTTTTTCATATGAGGTTAAGACAGAGTTGGCTTAGCGAGGGAGCATGAGTGCTGAATTTCTTTTTCTTTTAGTTCGTTTCAGGCACAGAAAGCGTGAGAGTAAACAAGCTTAGTTCATTTAAAGTGTGTGTGTGTGTGTGTGTGTGTGTGCGTGTGTGTGTGACAATGGACTGGTACTCTATCTAGGGTTGGACCTTGCCTTGCCCCCTTGCTGCTATTTAGACATTAGCTTCCAGCAAACACTTGATAGGATTAAACAGTGGTGAAAATAATGAATACTGAATATTGAACATTATAAAACTGTAAGTGGTTAAGTTAAAAAAAATAGAGGTTAGTGTTTGTCACCTCCCATCACCTCCCAATTCAAGGCACCTGTCTTATTTAATGTATTTTATCTAAAAATATTACAACAATGTCCTTTCTAACTTTTTTTTACTGTTAGAACACAGTTTAAAATAATTTTACTTAAACGAGAATGGTCTGTATACATATATTATTGCTGTAGTAATTGTTAATGATGAGATGTTCTGAGAATAGAACAAGAAGTGTGAAGTTAACTTGGCTTGAAATATTTTTAACATGTGTTGCATAAACATACTTGGCTGATTAAGTGGACAGAGGCATCATCATTCAAACTGCATGAACTTTCTTGAGAATATCTCACAATTCTGATGTTTGTGTAGGTGGTGAAACTGGCAGTTTTCAAGTGTCTGTTTTTAAGTGCAGTTTGTAAGATACATCATTCCAAAATGTCTTACCAACTGTCAATGGTATTTTTGTGAAAAACTGTCAAAAAATGTGATCTGTATGGCCTTGTCCTGCTTCAAGCTGGAAACGAAGTGAAGAGCTCTCTTTGTGCCTGTTTCTCTCAATCTGTGCTGTTGTTCCAGGATGTGGAGGTAGTACAAAAAATACTTTATGCTGCACTATAGCTAGTGTTTCATACACATACACACAGCAGCTGTGTGGGTGACTCCACTTTCCAACCTAAGCAGAAGGTCAGGTAGCCCTCTGCATTGCATACTGGGAGTGTGGGAGTGTGGGGGCGTGTGGTGACTATTTTCAACTTTATTTTAAAAGCAATGGCAAATGTAGTGCTAAACATCAAGATCGATGGCCCACAGACATGCAGAAGGTGAGGACAAAGTAAAAATGTTTTTTAACAAACAGTATCTGCAGAACTAAGAGTTCAGTATTTTTAAATAGGTTTTTATAATTCTCTATCATTCTTTCACTCTCTTTTATGAAAAAGTTCTATATTTGGGGAATCATGGTGCCAGCAAACATTTTGAAATATAGGCTAGAAATATAGGATTGTTTAGATCAGAACATTTCCCAATGCCTTTATTGGTAAAACATTCTGTGTTTAATTTGCTTTAATAAAGACTGATTTTAATTGCATGATGTATAAAAACATACAAAAATACAAACTGTCATGTTTATCAATTATACCTGTATTGTTTGTTTGTTAAGGATAAAATAACTCGAGTTTTTGGTCACACAGCCATCTAAGTTTATAGCCCACCACCACTGTGACCCAGGTTTGAGAACTGGCAGTGCCTTCCAGCACATGTATGCACAATTGGCTGTCTAAAAGGGAGACAGGCAGGATTACTGCTACAGGAAGTCCAAACCATAAGAGGGATTTTCATGCTGTCCAGAAAGATAGACCTGGTCAACCACATCAGTACTAGCGTGTCCTAGTGGTGGAAGCCAATTTTGATGATAGTGTAAAAGAAAAAAACTGCACAGGTTCAGTACAGTGGTGCCTTAAATTTGGTGAATGCAGAATTGAATTAATCAAAAATGTTTTGGAAAATTCCTTGAATCTAAAGAAAAAAAAATACAGAATAATAACAATAAATGCAAATTTAGTTGCCCAAGGAGGTCACACCAGAAACCTTTGTATACTTTTGCCACTAACAGATATGTAATATTGGAATTTTCTATAACAAATAAATGACAAAGCATGGTGTTTTTAAAACCATGCTGTGAAATGCTGTAAAATTCTAATGTCCTGGTCATATCCATGAAGAAAATATAAAACTTTCAAGCACAAACTACATTTCACAATTTCACTTGATCTATCACAATTGTAACTCATATCTCACAACCGCAAAATTGCAGTTCTGACTCTAATAGTCTTGCAATTTACTGACAATAAGTTGTAATTGTTCGAATGGAAGTAATAATTTAATATATATTTAGTCAGAATTGTGAGGTATTAAATGTAAAGTTAACTACTGCACATCATACACTGCTCACACAATTTAGAGGATATTTTAAAAGGAATATGAAGTAAAGAAGCATTCAATTTTATTTCATTAAACAAGAGCAGCAGAAAAGAAAATTAAAATGCAGAGAAAGTTGTTTGATTACACAAATGAGATGCAAACTCAATTATCGTGATTGAGTAGCAAGTGATATATTTATGGGGGTAAACAGAAGCATGTGAAACTGGACGAGAGTACCACACATTGACTGTTCAGTAGGGTGTATGGTTACCCAAGACTGCCAAAACACACTGACAGTGATGGGGCATCAACAGGGTCAGATTGTCCAGGAGTTTTTATGGGATTCTCTTCATATTCATTTTGAAATATCCCCTAATTCTTGTAATTATATATTTTTACATGGCTTGCTCAGTTGTGCAGCCTGATTGTGACAATGAAAGTTTGATTAGTGGAAAATAGCTAATAATCATTAATAAATCATGATCAATAATCATTGACAAACACTTATTATTCTAGATTTTTCTAATGATGTTTGTGTCAGTGGACAGCTTTTATTCAGGCCTCGTCATGCACCAAATTCTTAAAACATAACAGATCTGTGATAACTGTATATTGGTTTACAGCATGTATCTGCATGTCACCAACCACTGACTGATTTAACAGCTTATGAGTATATGTAGGCAAATTAAACTGATCTACTAAACAGAGGGATAACTCTAAAGGAAATGGCAAATAATGAAATAAAAGTAATTAATGCAACAGTGTGTTTATATTACAGATAGAGTCCAGAGTGAATACTAGCATAATATACATCTATAAAATATAACAAATTATATTTGGTTCTTCTTGAAAACCTTGCCTTAAGTGTATTTGAACATAACACAGCACAATAATGCAACAGTTTACATGCATAATTGAGATTTTAATAATTAATTAGCAATACAAAAGCGACCTTCACCAGGAAAAGTGGATGAAAAGTGAAGTGATTAGCAAAGCAGTAATGTTGTCTTTCTTGAGTCGACAGAAGAAGCTTGTATATTTCAGAGGGCTGAAATTGGATTTGGAGGTTTTCATAAAGTCATGTGTTTTTATATGTCTTGGCTACAGAGCTAAATTAGTGACAAGGTTCAAATAGTGAAGAAGTTCAAAGCAGTGCCTGCACATGGGTGCAAAAACACAACAGCAACAACAACAACAAAATGAGACTGTTTCCATGGTAACCCAATCAATTTCCTAAATTCTTTGTTTTTCTGGTCAGTCTCAGCCAAAGCCTGGACTCATCAGGAAGAATAACCACTTCCAGTACTTCCAAAAGCAAACCCTCAGATGGATGTTCTGTCGTAAATACAAAATACATGTTAAGAAACAAGGTTGTTCCTAAACAGAATTTTGAGAAACTGTACATTGGATAATGTAGGTTATAACATTTGTCAATTGCATTTACTCTGCTCTTAATTATGAAAGGCACTACCTGGTGCGTACACAGCTGCTTTTATTGCTACCAGTAATGGAGAAAGATTCACTAATGACTCCAGGCTATGGTTACAGCAATGTCGTAAGCGTCCGGCCTGCCATCACCATGGTAACCAAGCTACCACAACACCTCATGCTGCTCCTGACTGCCACCTGATGGCTGAACTGAACTGCACCACACACACACACACAAACACACACACACACACACACAAACACATATATATATATTCCAAAAAAGTTGAGACGACACTAAACAAATTGTGAATAAAAACTGAATGCAATGATGTGGAGATGGCAAATGTCAATATTGTATTCGTAATAG
>JAVSBV010142766.1:0-16106 GCA_033117975.1 Parotocinclus spilosoma | reverse complement strand
GGTATTTTGTGTAGAATTTTGAGGAAAGAGATTAATTTAATACAATTTGGAATACGGCTGTAACGTAACAAAATGTGTAAAAAGTGAAGCGCTGTGAATACTTTCCGGATGCACTGTATACCATAGACATTTCAGTATGTAGCCATTATGTAGTAAAACAGTTAAATGGAAGACAGAAAATTAACAGTTACAATACAAACAATGTGCTGACTATCCCAAGGTTTAGCCTTTTTCATTACCAAAAGGAAAGCTCATAGTCACCAAATGTAAAGCTTGCATCAGTATGTTTTAATGATAAATATTTATTGTCTTTTTCATGTATATTTTAAATATATTTTAGCCAGCATAAGCAAAAAATAGCACTCATCTATATGTTAATTCACATATCAATGCTTAATAGACAAGTTCATTTTTTCACATCATGACCAACCAGAGCAGACATCAGTCTCAAACTCTCAAAAATTTGACAAATTTACCCCCAAGTCAACTTTCACCTCTATAAATGGCAAGTTAAGACTGGATCATCTTACCATTACTAATAAGTTAGCTCTAAAGTCCGATGCTCCTACTCCAGTCTTGGATTGGTTCCAGTAAAGTAAAGGTGAACTCTCTGTAATAGAAATGCTTGTCTAGGGCATAAACATATATCTACTTCTATTTCTGAAGAATATCATTAACTGAGACTTTATTTTTGTATCACAAGTAAAACCTATGCATATGTTAATTCTGCCACCTTGCATGGTATTTGATATGAGATGTGATTTTGGGTCACTACTGTTGCCACCTTACACTGACTTGATTACAGTTCTGGCATGTTTTCTCCTTATGGGTCAATATTATCTGTAGAGTAATATTTCAGTACACACTGCCAAACCTAGCATGCCTGCTTACACAACTTAAATCAAAATAAAATAACAAGAGGATGCTGGCGTTCACACAGCAGGTCTCTTCCATACACAAATAAGCACACATGCATTGATACATACATACACAGAGCCATCCAGATGTGATAACTTTTTATTCTGAAACAGATCACGGCATGCTTTTTTTATTTCGTATTAAATTGTTATGAGCGATTTCACCATGCAAGGGCTTTGCTTATTGCTTAAGCATTACATTCCAGAAAAAAAACTGTGTGTGTGGGTATTTTTTATAGAAGATGAATGTGTGGAAAATGAATTGGGTGAAATATTCTTGTTTATTGTCTGTACTGCTCTGAGACAGTTTTCTGCTCTAACAAAACCAGTTTTATGCACGGTGCATATATAAGTGAATGTTTGTGTGTTTATATGCTTGGATATAAATGTCTAGTCTGTTGATAATGGCCTTTTATTTGTATTTTATTTGGTCTTGGCTATGGTGCCTTGCTTTTGATGATTTAATACAGGGTTTGAAATAAGCTACTCACACAGCTTTCTCTCATTTTAAATATAATATTATTTAAAATCTATTATTTTGTTTTATTTCAACCTAAGGCTTTAGGGTCTAGGCTTTCTGTGGACCACATGTCTACTGGCCATATATGTGTCTGTGGCTACTTTTCCATCACCACAGTTTTAGTTATTTCTAAACTACCACACACTTTACATGCCCATACATTTACATGCCGACATTTAGCAGACCATCTTATACAAGTGACTTACAACATGTGCAAAAAGTATGTGTGTATGTGAGCATGTGAATACTCAAATAGTAAGCAATTATTTGTTACCTGTTGGATTAACTACTACTGTCCAGTCCTTAGTTGTCAATTAATTGCACATACAATTCATAGTAAGAGTTTAAAGATTAGACTTACCAATGAAAGAACAGAGTAAGTAATACACAATGGTGTGCCAGACCTCAGAAGCTGAAGATCCTTGCTGGCATGAGGTACATAGTTGTGGAGGTGCGGGCATATAACGTGGACCAGAAGGTTTTGAAGCCTGGAAAATTACTATAATAGTTTTAAATTTGATCATAGCTGCGACTGGAAGCCAATGGTGTGATCTCAGTAAAGGAGTTGTATGGAAAACTTTGGTAACTTGTGAACTTTGTGAGCAGCACCATTCTGAATGCTCTGTAGTGGGGCAATTAAACACGAAAGCATCGGCAAGCAAGCCATTGCTGCAAGTCTAAGAATTACAAGGCTACAAGGCTTGAGGATCTAAACAGTTTTGCTTGAAAGGGTGTTGTCCACAATTACTCTGAAACATTTTTTCAATATTATCTTTGTGGAGAGTAAGGCTCTCTAGATTGCACGAGAGCTAAGTTTTTTCTCAAATTCAGGTTAGTTTTCAGGTTAGAGATTCAGTAAACAGAGAGATGTCCTGACACTTTCCTTTAGAAATCACTGGTATTGTTCAGAAGTAATTGTTCCATCAACAAGGACAAGCTAATCTCATCCAAGGTGGAAGATTATGCATCAAATTACATCAACTTAAATGTCTGGTCTGGTGTCCCAGAAGAACATTACCCAGAGTATCACACAGCCTTCACTGACATGTCTTCATCTGACAGTGCATCCTGTGGTAGCACAGTGATAGAAATGATTCATTGGACGACCTTTTACCTTTGTTCCAGGGTCCAGTTCTGACAGCTGTAGGTGCCTTTGATGGTAGACAGGGGTTAGCATGGTGAGCACATTGATCAGTCTGTGACTAATATATTAGTGGGTAACTGACAAGCTGACATTAATACATAACTGTGAAGAGACTAAAATTGTTTTTGATTGGCCACCAAAAAATGGGTAACTTTTAGGCCACACACAGTGACAAAGCCAGTAACAACCATGATGCACTTGAGCTGTAATATGAAATTAAGCACCTGAGTGATCTGAATATTGTAACAGTAATGTGAGAACAACAAGTGTGTCAAGTGATTTCAGTCATCCTTGAACAATTGTGAACACTATACTTTATTTCTGCATAAATATCATCTAATAAGTCGCCACATCTTTAAACAAATGCTAAAAATATTATACTTTGTCATTTATTATTTGAGAAAACTGGCAAAAGTATTTGAACATTTGCTTATCTGGTGTGGTCCAATTGTCAAGCCAGAACAGCAAAGAAGTGGTTCGCACCAGTGTGAGGTAATCTGATATTAAATACTTGCTTCAGGTCCTTCCACAACAATACTATTGGATTCAGGTCAGCACTTGACCATTCCAAAATATTAACTTTATTCTTCTTTAACCATTCCTTGGCAGACTTGTGTGCTTAAGGATGTTTTCTTGCTGCATGCATTCTTTTAAAATTTAGTTTAATAAATAGTTAATGGATATTTAATAGACTGGTATTCTGACGTTTTTCTTTGGAAATTGCTGATATAGTTCAGAATTTATTATTCCATCAATAATGGTAAGCCATTCTGATCCAGGTGCAGCAAAAGAGGCCCAAATCCTGATACTACTACCACCATGTTTCACAGATAGGATACATTTCTTGAGCTCTAATGCAGTGTTTGTCCAGACATTAGGCTTCTAATTTAAACTACATAGCTATATTTAGACTTTATTGCTCATATTAGACACAACATTGGTACATGGATATACAAACTGTCAGAGATGCTCACAATGCTCATTTTACAAGTCAAGTCTCAAGTCTTTAAGCTTGAATTGGAGTCAAGTATTACAGAATGATTTTACAGAATTGTTGCTGATGCATTGGGCTTTAGTATTAACTCGCTTGTCTGCTTGCAGTTTAGATGTGACCTCATTTCTCTAACATGAGCGCAGTGCTGTGAAACAGGCTTTTCCTAAAACTGAGATTGCAGCCTGATGCTCATTAAATACTATTTCACCAATCTGAAGCATGCATTTAAATACAACCAACTGTTCACTTTTGTATAAATGGGATATAGAAATAAATATTAAATGATATCATATGTCAATGGTAATGTAATAGGGGATAGATATCTAAGGAAAAGAATCAATCATGCATATTGCCACTTACCATACTTCTGTTCCCAATTATATGCACTCAGTTTTAACCCTGTGAAAGTTCTATGATGGTATTATTTAATGTTGCCAATTACTGCTCCTGTCATTCTATGCCAAGAAGAAAGGCAGGAATGTGAATTACTGGGTGATAGATAGGCTGAAGAAACCATGGAATGGGGGAATGATGAGAGGCACCTGGGTACTATATACATCCAGAGAAAATAGACATTTCATACTTCTTAAGAAGTATGAAACAGACAAATGTTGAAACAAGCTTTTTTTTAATGTATAGTTTAAAAATTATATAGTTCAAGAATTTACTGTAGTCCATTTAAAATTAGTTACTGTTTCAAAAGGGTATTTTTAAATGGAAGGTAAAAGTGGGTTTTAATCATATTTTATTCTTACAAACTAACATTTAAAATCACCTGGTCTATTATGTAATAGGCATCAAATAAATGTCCGGATTCAGGCTGTACCAGCAGAACATGTATTATACACCCCTCACTGGCTTGTTGTCTTCCCACAGTGCAAACTGTGATAGCCCAGTGATAGGAAAAAAATTGATTAATTCGACCAGACGACCTTTTACCTTTGTTCCAAGGTCCAGTTCTGACAGTTGTAGGTGCTTTCGACAGTAGACAGGAGATGGTATGGCAAGCACACTGATCAGTCTGTAAATATATTAGTAAGTGACTGACTTTGACAAACAGAACATTTTTAATTGTTCATTTTAAAAAAAGAACAAAGGAACTATTATTCTGGTCTATATATAGACCATACACAGCAAGCAACCTCTAAGCCTCCCAAAGGAGGATGAGTCCCTTTTTTGAGCCTTGATCTTTCCAAGGTTTCTTCCTTATAATGTTCAGGTTTTTCCTTTCCACTGTCATGCTAGGTTTGCTCAATTTGGCCTTGGATATTTGAAGACAATCTCAAATTATAAAGCTGCTTTAAGACAATGCTCTATTGTAAAACAAAAAAACACTATATAAATAAATGTGACTAGTCACAACCATAGTGCACGTAAACTGTAAATTGTAATTGAGCAGTTAATTGCAGTGTAAATGTAAAATTTGTATGTTCCTTGATGGGTCAAACTAGGTGTAATAAATACAAACCATTTGGATGTTTGATCACAGCAATGTTATTTGAGGCAGGGACTGAAAAATATAGTCCTCATGATTTGAGTCAAAGTGAAACTATGTGATCTAGGATGATCTAATCCTTTGTTTGTTTGTTGATTGAGTTTCTGATCTTTTTTCTGTTTTTCTTTCAGATCTGATGGCCAATAACCGCACCACTATTTTCTCTTTGCTGAATGGTGACCTTCAACTGTCTGCTATGTTTTTGGATGAGTACCATGACAGACTCTTTCTGGGAGGAAAGGATGTTCTTTACTCGCTTAAACTGGGCCATGCACACACTGATAGTAAAGAGGTATCACAAACACATTCATTAGGGTTATTGTGCATTGTTATGGTATTTGTTGTTGTTTTTTGTCAAACTAAAATAGATTAACATAAATTTTGATGCAAATTAAATGTGATGTTACTACTATACACCATACTTTATTATTTTTTAAACATTTATAGCAGACATGTAAAAGTATTTTGGTACCTTTGGAGATGTTTCAATAGAGTTTTTAGAAGATTTTATTACTTAATGAACAGTTTATGATTTATTAATAAAACTTTCCCAGCTCCAGTGCAAAAGTAAATAAGCATCATTTTGCCAAAATATGTCAGATCGACTGAACAAATGGAAAAGTAAATTGATTTTATTTTTGGACTAATGGTTCTCTATTTTTTAAGAGAAATGCACACAACATTACAATTTAGTTGTCCTAGCTTCAGTTGACTATGTTTCACGTTTTAATGCAAATTCTTACAATTTGTTAGAGCAGTATGTATGCAAGGTATACATGCTATGCATAGAATGAGCTAATCTACATAGCAGTTCAAGCTGGTGCAGTTTACCAACTGCTGACAGCTGTTTCTAATTTTGCATTATCCACAGAAATAGATAAGCAACACGCCCGGTGACACACACCATATGTGATAATGTAATCCCAGGAGCATAAATCTGTCTTCTCTTGCTTCTGCTTACCTCCTTCTTATTAGACACGCTTTCACATGCTCTCATGCACACACACACACACACACACACACACACACACACACACACATATGTGATTACATGTAGTGTTTGTTTACTTGGGTACCATGTCAGCTTTCTCTCATGAGACTTAATTAAGAGAGTGGCAGGTCAAAGACACTACAAACACATCTATCTTACACAAACTAACCACAAACCCAATCACAATATGTAACTAATTTTAACAATCCTGGACACATGGTGTAATGTAAGCATAAACCTGAAATGGCTAATTAGTTTTGGGTGAGGTACTATATGAATATTATAGCCGTGCTTATGAGCTCTGGACATGACAGAAGGGTAATTGTAAATGTCTGATGTGGTTTAACAGAACATGATTTCATTGTAAAGACAATGTTATGGAGTCTACAAGAATTTTATGACTGGCAGGATTCAGCATGTGGTATGTGTTTCTAGGAAATACCCCATTTCAACTCATGTGTTAATTAGTGTGCCTGTAATATAAAATACTTGAAATGATAACAGTCAGATAAAAAACATTAACCGCTAACCCTGCGGTTTGTGATAAAGTTGATGTGTGTGTTCTTTTAAGCAAATCTGTGCCAAGAAAATGTAAAGCAATAACGTAGGATGTTCTCTATCTGCATACAGAGCAACATTTCTGGAAATCTCTAAAATACTGCCAACACTGTAACTCCATAGGCAGCTGACAAAGGCAGAATTTCTAAAGAATTGCTCTGGACTCGTGTGGCTTGGTTTTGGCTGCCATAACACATTGGAGACTGGTATATAAGTACATTTTGTTGCATATATACTGTAAATGTGACAGTAAATGTTGTATTTGTGATTCAGGAAGAAATGCACACCACACTAGTACTTGACATCAAATTATCTTTGGGCTCATAAATGATCATTTATAGCTCAGAAACTGTTTGAGTTCATCTACTCAGTTACTCTAATTCACAAAACAAAATGCTTTTTTTTACCAATATCTGCTTTCCCCAAATTAGTCCTATATTTAATGTATGAAAAAATCCCAAACCACAGAATACAGCAGGAAAATGAGGGACCTGGTAACTGCTTTAAATCATGTGTGTATTATACACCAAGGCCACAATATAATGAAGAAAATACTTTTAAAACAAAGTGTGTACTGATATCAAGCTACTCCTCAGTGATGGCTTTCTACTTATTAATGGTCAGTCAGTCCAGGCATACAGTTGCCATTACAAATAAAACTAAAATTGGTTTGATTGAGTTAAGGTCAGGAATCTGTGAAAGCCAATCAAGGTCTCACACTTGGCAAACATTGTGGATTTTGTTTCAACAGGGCAGGGCAAAAAGGTAATGAACTGACTTGTTGGGGAGATGGAAACTATTGAAAGTTGCATTGAGACCATGCGCCATTGTAAAAAGGGCTATATAAATAATTTTGACTTTGAAAGTGTTATAATGAGAGTCACTGAGAGGTTTAGAAGCTGGCATTCGGCCATTTGAAAAGGCAGTGGTATATGTATCAGACAACTGAGATACTGCAAAGATTCTGAGATGATGATTTTAACCTCACATGGTGTTAGTGCATTTGGCTAAAAAGGACAAACCTTGTGTCTTGTTGGTTGCTGTCACTATCGTTACAATAAAGAGAACATTCTAGTTAATTTGCACCAAGTCAGCAGTCGTTTATGAGTATTTGTGAGTGAGGATGTGCATACGTGTGTGCATGTGTGAGTGTATGTGCCTATTAGCCATATCACAAGTGCTGTGGTCTGTATGTGTGGACTGGTGAGAGGACACAAATAGAAGGAGCATGTATTTTGCCGTGGTGATGGACATGTGAGAGCTACTGCCACTCCTGGGTCATGACCTGTGGCCTTTGCCTGGACTCTACTGATTTGCTACCTAACATGTCAATTTACATAATACTTTCTGCTGAATAGAAACTACATAGCCATTCAACAGCATGTGGTAGCCATAGCATGGTTTCAGATTCTTTACGATACTAATAAAGATTAGCTTAATCCTTAGTATACATTATCAAAAAGTACGTTTTAACATATTTAGATATATAATATATATATCATGTTTCATTGAAACTTCTTCATATTTATCGGATTATGTTACCAATCGGCAATGGAGCATCCTCTGCAACTTAAACACGAAAAAGTGTTCTACACAAATCACAATTCTAGTCCAAAATCTCAGTTGGTGCCCATATTTCTAGAAGTAAACCTTGTTTATTGGTTGTATTTATACAAGTGGCTTAAACAAGTTGCACTTTTTAATTATGCATCTGCAGCTGCAAGCTATAAATATAGGGTAAAGATGCACCCTATTCTCACTTAATTACAGCTATGCCTTCTGCATCCGCTGATTTAAAAGGCCATAATAATTAACATAGATTAACTGATAGTATTGTAATGGTGAGGAAGCTGCCTGATTAGCCCTTCTGGTATTAAATTAGCTTTTTTTCCCCCTCACTTGTGGATGCGTACAATTTATGTGTGGCAGATACTGATTAATTTAACTAGCGGAGAAAGAGCTGCATGCCATAACCACACAAAGACTGGTGTACCACATCTGTGTCCATTCTAATGGCTCTTCACATGCATATATTAAGCATATAGAACATTAAATGTAAAATAATAAATATATGTAGAGCATAAATTCTGTTTGATGATTCGATGTTACAGTGAATGTACAGTGACTTTCTTAGATTAAACAGCTTTACAAAGCCGAAAGTACTCACTCACATTCCACTCTTCTTGTGCCTCCAGCATCACGTATTGTAGGCATTTATTATTAGCAATGCTATTCTTCTATCAAGAGATTAAACATTGAAACAACACAGACTAATCACTGATCATGATAACAGGAAATGTCTTCAGTTTGAGGAAGGATGCTGGGAAACAAAGTTGTGTAAAACATCCTGACTGTGACAATGTAGAGATGTGTAAAATGGCAAAAGCACTAAGTGATTCACTGATGACTAAAGCACATGAATGGTGGGAGTGCACTAATGTATGTGTTCACCCCAGCTGTGAATAACATCATTATCTTAACATGTGATAGTTGCACTATTACTTGAAAAAAATCATGGGAATGTACATTTTGACACCCCTTAAAAATGATTTTGAACTTATAAACACACCCACTTTAATGATCTTAAACATGCAGAGCAGTGAGCTCCAGGACCAGGATTGAGAAACAATTTGCTAAACCAAGAGTAGAGTTGTTTCTAGACCACTTGTTGTACTGGCGCACACAGAAAGTAGAGTGGCACAGTTGTAGTCCTCTGCTCGTCATCATTCAGAGGGGCACAACTGTGCATAAAATAATAATGTTGTTAAACAAAAAATAGATGAAGTTGTTTAACACTTGTGTATTAATTTTGTTTATGCTAAGGTAGCTGATACCTTTGCTATTTAAAATAAATTTATTTGCTTTTATTGTCTAAAGTTTGGGCTAGGGCAATATGGTAAATTTAGTGTATTCACTGTAGTGAATTTACATCCATTTCCTGTAGTTCTGTATAGAATACCAGAAGATAAAATTGTCTTTTTATTATCATGATTTTATTGGGGCACAGTAACATTCTATTGGGGAATGACTCCCATGATGCAATTGCTAATACAATCCAATCTAATCTCTTGCTAGATCCACTGGCCTTTACCTGCTAATCGAGAAGACTGTATACTAAAAGGAAAGGACCCAGAGGTGAGTGAGAGATATTTTATATTTGGTTTCCCTGATACAGTTTCACATAACGTCTGTATGATCTGCTTTCTAGCTTTGCATCCAATAAAGCGTGTTCGGACTCCATTCCAGCCTGGATCTCATCGGAAATTGTTGTTCTTGCTAAACTATATCCCGACTGTTTGTATAATCTTTAAATAATCGTTTCAAAGATATGTATTGTTTATAATGGTAGCCCTGATCTGGAGTGGACATTTAGTCATTTTATATTTTATATGCCATTGAAAAGTAAGGTACTATATATGTAGGATTTCATATACCAGGTCTACCACGCTGATTTAACTTTATTCAGGTTACTGTAAAGGCACAGGCCTCTTAAATAACAATAAGCTGACTTGATATGTACTCTTTCTCTCTTGTCTCTAGCACTT
Organism: Parotocinclus spilosoma; assembly: GCA_033117975.1. Classification (NCBI taxonomy): domain Eukaryota; kingdom Metazoa; phylum Chordata; class Actinopteri; order Siluriformes; family Loricariidae; genus Parotocinclus; species Parotocinclus spilosoma. The sequence continues at coordinate 5,942 of JAVSBV010142766.1, read as the reverse complement.
TCATATACTGATCTCACATCTTTTATGCCCTACTGGAAATTCAAGGACACTAACGATCTAAAAGGCAATGATGTCTCTCTGTCTCACTCTCTCTCTTCCAAGCAGACATACGCACGCACACACGCGAGCACACACACGCGCACACACACACACACACATCTGTTAGCATTTAGTTTGTTCTTCTTGTAAAGTCCAGAGGCATCTTGGTGATTATGAACTTGGCAGATCTTGGTTCCTTTAGGATGTTAGTCTGTTTTGTGTTGATTCTGAGTATATGGACAGGTCATTGTTGTTGCTAATTTTTAAATGTAACTATTACGAACATGGCAATAAATAACACAAATGCATGTTCACCAGCTCTGACTTTTAAGCTTTCATTTACCAATTACCAAACCAACCCTGACAGTACACTGGGCTAATAAGAAGGATGTTGCTATGATGAGAATTTATGGAGAGGTGGTATGTGTGTGTGTGGGTGTGTGTGTGTGTGTGTGTGTGTGTGTGCACGCACTCATGTGTGCATTGGCGCAGTCTAGGTTTCTGAGACTATGTCTAAGTTTACTTTATTACAATTAATTACAATTAATACAAATAATATTCTAGAGATATATACTACATATATATGGTTGACATTTTTTGGACATTTCGACTACATCATATCAAAACAATATAAAGCCAAGAACATAATTTGGCATTGCTATAACAGCATCCACTCTTCTGGCAAGGCTTTCATCAAGCTTTGGGAACATGACAGTGGGGAATTATGTAACCATTAGTGTGGCTGGCCACATATATTGATGAATAATGCGTAGCTTTCAGTTAAATTTCAAGTTCATTGTAGGAATGCTGTGTATGGCTGAATTTTATTTTATCGACTCTGTTGCCATCAATTGTTTTTTTAACAACAAACATATGCAGTCGGCCCCATGTCCATGTGGGTTATTCCAGGTGCTTTAAAGTACACAAATGTTTGTTTTGGGGTAATTGGTGTCTCTAAAGTGCCCCTAGTCAGTGACCCCTTCAGATTCAAGTGGATAAGAAAGTGAATGAGTGAAAGTGAACGAGCCCTTTCAAAATCAGCAAAGAACAGCATATCTTCTGTTTTATATGCTGATATGCTACTCAATTAGCGGGATCAACTGAGTGCCATGTTCCATGTTGGTACAGGCTCATTTATGCTGATTATTAACCATTAAGAATAGTCTTAATGGTTGATCTGCTGCAGTGTCCAAAAAATAACATGGTTCTGTATGGAGATTATTGGAAGTTGGATGTTAATATATATTATTCTTCAATTTTGCCTAATATCTCTGTGTAGTATGTTAACTTGTTAACGTGTGTATGTGTGTAGACAGAGTGTGCTAATTTTGTGCGCCTCCTGCAACCCTACAACCGGACTCACCTGCTGGCCTGTGGAACTGGAGCCTTTCAACCTGTGTGTGCCCTTGTCTATGTTGGGCATCGTGGAGAGGTAAAACACACACATGCACACACACACACACACACACACACACACACACACACACACACACATACACATGCATTAATAATACAAAGACAAGCATGATGTAAGAAAAAATGGCAGGAAAAAGTTATAGACCTCCTTACTCTTTGTAGGTGGGAAAACTAGTAGTGTGATTCGTAATGTAAATAGGATGAATCCATTCCAGTCCCATGTTGTTTTTTATGCCTATATATTTATATGTAATTAAAATTTAAAGCACAAATAAGGCAAATAAATGTAATTCAATGTATACAACCAATAAAACATGAAATAAGGTAACCTTATAGCCATTGAGGAAATGCAGTTTCAGCACATCTTAGCACTGGAAGGGTGTGTCTGAAATTGTTCCAATATACATGTTCATGATATAATACCAATATAATATAATATTTATAATATGCCATTGGTCACACCCGATTTCTTTTACTTCTTCTTCATCGTTTGGGTTTTATGGCGATTGGCATATGGATATAATATATACAGTCATATAAACATATATTTATTTCCATGAACTGAAGCAAACATTAAACTTATGTGAAAGCATATGCTTTACCCTTACTTGATATTAATAAGACAAGCAAGGCAAGCACTGGGTTAGTGCAGTGGCAGTGGCGTCCATGTTTTCATTCCTTGGATGTGATACAGGTATATGTGCAGTCTATGGTTCTGACACCCTTCTGTGCCAAGCACTGACCTTGGCTGCCCTAAATTTTCACCAAGGCTGACTCGTCTGATTGCGATTTAAGGCTTTAATTAGGGTATCACTTGTGTAAAGACAATATGCTGTATATACAGAACTGTATCCAATACAGATTTGTAAATAATGAAATTTGTCTTTGTAAATCTAACCGTTTATCTTTAGAAATTATAAATTTGATATTATTTAGACACAATTCTTAAATCATATTAGAGTACAGTGACATGTTATAATCCAGAACAATTACAATACAATACAGTACAAAGACAATACAGTTAAATGTAAAACAAAATGCATTACCCTTGGGTCAGACACATGTTTGAGAGGAACCAGAACCAAAGTCAAATGCAATCAGATAAGGCAATAGACAAAAGGATGTCACTGTAGTAGACAGACTGAGTGATACAGTTCCTTCTAACTAATCAGTGACTAAACTGTTGCAGGTCAGAAGTCATCCCACCCACAGACTGACCTTTGAGGTCATGACCTGACAGAGAGAGAAGAAAAAAGCAAACATGCTGATTGATCATATAATCCTACTGTCCAAAATGTGTCACGTATACAAATACAGAAAGCATACAAGTCTGAGCAAGGTTACATTGGTGTATTGACCAAGTGTTTGCCAACTTCATTAAGGCATGCACACCATGTAAATCACATTATATATTCTCTATTACTGTTTATTAATTTTTACTGCAAAATACATCACAGTGAAAAGATAAGAGAAATAAAACAGTTAAAACTAAATTTGCAGGACAGCTGCAGTTTGAGATTATATGAAAGAGATTAGTGTGTAATCCATAAATGTAAAAGACCTGTGATTTAATGAGACAGCAAGAGTCAAAAAGAAAGGGTAAAACTGAGGTGAGGACACGGACAAACAGAAAGGAGGGTAGACATCCAGGGAGAGACAAATGAGTCAGCAAGCTCTGTGTATGAGCAAAGTGATAACAGATGAACAAAGCAGACCAGCTGGAGGAAAATGAAAGTGAGCATCAAAGACAAAGGTGAAAGATAGCAACAGGAAATAGAGAAAATGGCAAAGTTTAGTGAAACGTATTTCTAAATAAAACCATGGGAGACTATAAACCCCAGAATGGTGATTGTGATGTGTGTGTGTGTGTGTATGTGTATTTGTGTTTATATACTTGAAGGAAATGATATTTTTCCAGATCCAAAGAATCAGATAATTTTAATCATCAAACATATTGCTGGTCCTACAACTAGGTTAGGGTTAGTGAGTGTAGAATTACTAAACGATAGTAGTCTTTTTTTATTCAAATCCATATATATACTCTTTGTATATGTACTCTTTGCATGTGTGTGGGGAATGAACATCTGGTGAAATAGCATCTCCCTCTCTCACTCTCTCTCTCTCTCTCACACACACACATACATGCACACACACGAACACACTCAGTTTCAGATAACCCTTATATACTTTAAAGAACATTTTCTAACCACTTTATTAGGTACCTTCTTGATTCTACCCTTATTGTCAATTTAACGGTTCCAATTTTTATACAGTCTGTTGTCCATCTGTTTCTCTACATACCGGTACTTTGTTAGACCCCTTCACTCTGCTCTCTAATGGTCAGGACCACCACAGGTCAGACAATATTTGGGTAGTGGATCATTCTCAGAACTGCACTGTGTTAGTGCGTGTTGAAATGGTATGAGTGGATCAGTCACAGAAATGTTGCATTTCTCACAGACTGTAGATACCAGAACATATAACAGAACAGTTATCATAAATCCAGTTATCCAGATAAACAATGAAAACTCGTAAGCCAAAATTATTTGCCATCGCAATAAAACATTTGTTTTTGCTAGGGTGAATGATTAAGCTTTTAAAATATATGATTTCTTGTTAGATTAAATATACCATATAATGTAGTTGCATTTCTTTGTGCTGTTGGTGATTTTGTAACGTGTTTTTTTTAATGACTGACAGCATACTTTCACACTGGAGCCTTCCACTGAGGAAAATGGGAGGGGTCGGTGCCCTCACAACCCCAAACTCCCATTTGCTAGCACCTTTGCAGGTAAATTTCACTTGAATAATGTACATTTGTGTATGCACTGTTCCATTGGGCTTTCACCAGTATTTTGGAACATGTGGTCCATAAAGGCAATAAAAATGACTGTAATAAGCTGACTGGACAAATAAATGTTTGACCGTGACTAAAAGGTGACATCAATTTTGTGTTATCTTACTAGTCTTACTAGTTTCCCAGGTAGTCTTACAGATTTTCTGTAGAATTTACTATGCCAATCAGTCACTTTTGCAGCTATATAAACCTAAGAATTATCATCTTAGAATTGAGATTGGAAAGTTACGTTCCTGGGTAAGATAATGAGCAAAAGTCAAAACCTGATTGTTCAGTGCTCAGTGTAGGCATTTTGGTTCACTTTGTGAGCTGAAGTGAGCAAAGGCCACTTACGTGCCACTCTGCTCCATGTGTTTATGGTTTGCAGTTCTGTGCAGTGTTCTTTCAGAAAGTGATTGCGAAATACCTGGGTTTTAATAGTAATTATAGCCCGATCATCCTTGTGCAATGCTATTGGAACCTGAAGTTGCTTCCACCTTAAGAAAGCAATGTGACAAATATCCAGGAAGCAGCGATAGAAGCAGTCATTGACAGTGACAAGGTATGACTTTTAAGCTTTTAACTAAAGCTTAACCTTTAGCAATTACTAGTATATCACATGGCCAAAACCTTGTCAAGTTGGATCTACAATAACAGATAAACTGTGATCTCATTTTATCACCTGTACACACACAGTTTGTAAACCAATATATGTAAACATAGTACATTCTGATGAGTTACAAGCAGTGTAACTTGGCATCCATGTCACCTCACTTATGGTGTAAAATGGGCTTAGGTTTCTGAGAACAAGAGGCAGAACACCAATATTAAGTGAAGGTTGTAACTGAACTTACAGGGAATCACTCAAGAAGTGTGCTTACATTTTGCAAGCTTGTATATTTGACCAGGAAGGAAAGTGATTGTTTGTGTGTATCATGCCTGTGTGTGATTGTGTTTGTTGGCTCATTCTTTTGAGGGTGTAGCCCTGTGGTTGTCAGTTGATGACCTATTTCACTGACACAAGGTATTAATTACTCTCTCTCTCTCTCTCTCTCTCTCTCTCTCTCTCGCTCCATTTGTGTGTGCATGCGCTTTTGGGTTGCGACAGTATACCAGATCATCGTCAATCTGCTCTGAGTGCTCTGAAGCACCAAATGTTTTGTAATGGATTCGATTGCAGCAGCACTTATGAAAGCAAGCATTGTTGTTGATTTCACTACAATGTTACGCACTTCTTACCCCCTTCTTTGGCTCTCAGGTGGGGAGCTGTACACAGGCCTGACATCCGATTTCTTGGGACGTGATTCTGTAATTTTGAGGAGTATGGGGAATCGATCACCCATGAAAACTGAAACAGACCAGAGAATACTACATGGTAAAATATCCACAATTACCACTACTGAATAACATCATATTTGTAGTCTTAATGCTACAAAGTGAAAAAATAGAATGATTTACTAAAAGGTGGGATGGACAAATATGAGAATGACAATAAGAAATATCAGACTATATTTCCATTAATTATAAATAATTGCACTTATTTTGTGATGGATGCAAAGTTACCTCTTCTTTTATCATTTGCTTCCTCCTTTCTGTATTCTCACTGTGTGTGTGTGTGTGTGTGTGTGTGTGTGTGTGTGTGTGTGTGTGT
>JAVSBV010142756.1:0-16106 GCA_033117975.1 Parotocinclus spilosoma | reverse complement strand
GTATTTTGTGTAGAATTTTGAGGAAAAAGATTAATTTAATACAATTTGGAATACGGCTGTAACGTAACAAAATGTGGGAAAAGTAAAGCGCTGTGAATACTTTCCGGATGCACTGTTTGTACCAGATTTGAAGTGCCCCAGACACTTAAAAAACTATTCCTTGGTGGGGCAAGCATGCAGGCAGACAGTCAATAAAGACCCAGAATGAGTCCTCAGCAAAGGGGTGAAACCTGAGAGACCTGTCCTAGGTCTTTATTGACTGTCTGTCTAAACATCTGCACAGCTATATTTTTTAGCTAAAAGAGGGTATCTGGTATATGTATAAAAATGGCACTCACATTTATTTAGTCACACCTGACATGTGACCAAGAAAGGGGATATAACCCTGCATTTGCTCACTGGAAAATATTTCAGCTCAGTGTACTTTAAATATTCTAGAAGCAGACATGGAAAATCAAGACCTGTTTTTCCGTGCTGAGACGACTAAAAGAAGTGTTTCTGTATGGTGTTGGGATCTGCTGGCCCATGTTGTGCACACATGTGTGTGTGGGGGATTTATTCAGACTGATTAACATAATAAGAAACACACCTGGCCTGGTTTGTTGCTGCCGATTGCTTGGATGTCGAAGAAGTTAAAGCTCTGTTCTATCTGAAAAAGTGATGATAAAATGATTTAGTATCACAAAATTGGCAAATGTAGATGTATCACAATACACATGGTAGTACTAGTCATCCCAAAGGTACTGAATGGGTTTAAAGTCAGGGATATGTGCAGGTCAGTATTGTTATTTTGTATTGTATATCAAACATTTGTGTAGCATCTACTATGCTGAAGAACGAAAGGATTTTCATCAAGCTGTTGCCAACAAAAGCTGAAAAACGACAGTATTGTGCACGAGTCATAGTAAAAAATGTCTGACCATGTCACCATTAGACTTGACGTTTTAGCAATCGTATAATGACCATATATAAGTATTTGTCCCTTTTTTAGAATGCAACCAGGAAATTATATGCAACTATTCCCTCCAGGAAAGACAAACAAACAAACAAACTACAACAACTTTCTAATTTTCCAAAGGATCCAATGGTTTGCCTTTGGATTAAGGCATTTTAATCCAATTATATTGATATATTAAGATATCTGATATTAAGGCTAGTGTCAGTGTTAGGGATGGGTGCATCATTAAAAAGCCACAGCAATTATTATTTATAACATCATTATTAATTATATTAGTGGAGAATTCCCATCGTATCAGCTATTTAAATCTGGCATTGTTCCTCTTCCTGTTGTCATTGGAAAAACTAACACACAATAACACACAATAGCTTATGTGCTCCTCATACACCCTTATATAGACTAGTAGGCATTGCTGACTTTGTGCCTGTTTCTATTATTGCATCAGTATTAGCAAAACACACTTGCACACAGGTGCCCACACAGTCTAATGATGATTACTGTAGTGTATTAATGCTACACTTACACTCTAAGCATACTCCTACTTAACCTTAACCTAACTATCTTACAAAACCTACCCTCTTTTGGCTCATTAAGCTTTTCCACAGAAAGTTGCTGCTTGCAAAAAAGCAGCATTTCTTATGATGACCTGTGGGGCACTAGGTATAATATGTCAAATCTTTAGGTCCTTGAGGGAACATTTGGTCCTTCTGATCATATATAAATGTGTCCCTCACACATGCGAATGTACATATTTTTTAAGATTTTTGGAGGAATTTATTTATTCTGTATACCTTCTCTAAATTCTCTTATTTTGGTTTTTTTTCTGTTTTCTTGGGTTCTTATTTTACTATCTGGCATTTTCTGACTTTACAGTGAAGCTCAAAACACAAGAACTTAACATGGTTCTGCTATCCAAAGTATGTGTTCTTTTAACAATTTAACATGTTTTTTTAGTAGATAGATACAGTGTGTGCAGACAACAGAAATAGAGACAGTGATGAGGTAGAAATCTTCTGTTAACAAGTTAAAGCATGCTTGGGAATTCATCTTACACACACACACAGACACACACACTCCTGGTGGGGACTTTCCAATGAACACTACTGTAGCTGGTTACTGCTACACCTACACATAACCCTAACCTCACCTGATAGAGATATATCTTATTTTTAGGTTTTATGGGATCTTTTGGTTCCTGAAACTTATAAACACCACACACACACACACACACACACACACTCACCCTTGCGGGTACTCGAGCAGTCAGCAGAAACACTCGGTGTGGAGCCAGAGCCTGGGGAAAAAGGGAACCATTACTGTGTTACTCTAAGGCATGTAATACGGTTCTGAAACCATAAAAGGCCAAAAGTACTCAATCATCATCTTTTAAATCTGAATTCTTCCACTTGTCTAGCATGAATTTATCTTTGATAATAAAAACTCAAATATATTAACAAAATAATCGTAAATATCAATTAAGCATTATTAACTGTATAATCACAAGAAACACACTCAATTTCAACTTGCAGTGTATTAGTAACAGGGATCAATTATACTGTATAAAATAAAACACACCTAAATAAATAAATAAATAACCTTTCGCTACACATTTTGCAACATTTTAAATATAAATATATTCGTTACAACAATTGAATATCATTTAGAAAATTCAATCACGTTTAAAATAGCATTACTCCAATAAATATGCTGAATCTGAAAAAGCTAACAAGGCTATTGAGAGCTTATTACTATTGTTATTATATTGTACAGTGTTTAAAGTGAACTACAAGCTTATATAAAAAGTCTATATAAAAAATCTAACAAGGCTACCACAAGAGATCAGCGAGAACACAATAACAGTACATTGATCAGCTGCAAACCGCTACAAATCAACAACTGAAACAACACAGCAGTATCTTTTTTACTGTGAAAAATACACATTGTACATCTACACACAGTAATGGCTCTGTTGGTCTTAGGTTAATACACAAAACCTAATCATAAATGTGTTAGTATTGAAGTATATTGTATATTACAATATTTAGAGGATGGTTCCAACAAAAATGTCATTGTATGTGCAATAACAATAAAGACATTTTGTCTCTTATCTTAAACAGTTGCTGAAAGATTCAGTATAAAGTAAGTAAATTAAATAAGTAAAAGTAAAGCAAGAGCGCCGGACAGTGTTCTTCTGACACAAAGACCGGGTTGCTGCTGTAATGAGTGGAAAAGGACGCCGAGGCGCCAGAGGGCGGGCGTGAGCACAAACGCACATGCAGCACGAGAGCTAAGTAACTAAAGCGCAAAAAGCGAGCATATAAGCTCAGGGTGTGCTTATAGCCCTAGTGTTAATAACACACAAAAGGCGCGAAGCGCCAGAACACGAAAATACACTCAAATACGCGAGGAGAGCGAACGACAATAAATCGCGAGGAGCGCCGAAGCGCCAGAGGGCGAGCGTGAGCTCTAAAATGAAGAAGTCAGACCGGGAGTGTCCTATTCAGAACAAAGTCCTGGCTGAAGTGAGGCTAGGTAGGTGCCGACGACCAAAGAGCAGGAGCTCTAACCGTGCGAGGAGCACACATGTACGGAACGGGAAAACCCTCAAAGTGCCCCTCACAAACTAAATACCTCAGGGGTTACTTGCCCATACCAGTCCATCGGCCCTAATTAGCCCCTGGACTTAACCACTAACTCTAGGGAACGCGGAAGGGCACAAGGGCGCCAATGGTCAGACACACTAACCGAACGGAGATGGAATCCCGTCTGAATGATGATGACCTGGCCCCGAACAGCCCCAAAAAAACACGCCTTTATAGGACGTGAAGCAGCTGTTCGGGATCTGGAAATAATTACGATAGTGGAAATAAGGCCGTCCCACCGATGGCTCTGTAATGGCGACCGGCGAGGACGGCCGAACGCACCGGGGGAAGGTAGGAACCCTAACGATGTCTGTCGTAAATATAGCCACTGATACTGATATAACAGTAAATAATACAACTAATAATTATTATTATTATAATAACAGTACTACTGCTACTTCTAATAATAATAATGTTAATTACAGTAATCCTGATATCAGTAATAATTGTAATGATAATAATAATGAACACACTAGTACTTATGCTAATAATAACAATAGTAGTAGTCATTTTGTTGATTAATTATTAAGTAGTAATAATGACAATAATACTAACTGTAATAATAACAAAATAATATAAAACCTAATAATTTTCCTACTACTAATATCATAAAATGGGAAGCCACTGCTCGTGAAGTTTCTGCTCAAACATTTTATGAAACATAATGTTTAATTCAGCTACAGGTGTGTGTGTGTCTGCCAAGCTACCACAGTTGGGTCCTTAAGCAAGGCCCTTAACCCACCATTGCTTAAATTGTGAGAGTGTATGAGTTGTAAGTCGCTCTGGATAAGGGCGTCTGATAAATACTGGAAATGTAAAATGTGTGTGTGCGTGCTTTCTTTTTTAAGCTGGGTATGGAAAGTTTCTGAGAAATGTATGCCAACAAAGCAGTGTCTGTGTGTGTCTGTGTGTGTTTTTGTGTGTGTACACATACAGGTGCGTCTCCAAACCCAGCCCAAACCAAGTCCAGGTCAGTCTCTGCTCTACACTGGGACGTTCGACTGCTTCAAAAAGACCTTTGCCAAGGAGGTAATTACTGGAATTCTTGGTATCATCTGAAACCCTTTCCCACTTCTGTTTCTTACATTTAGTTGAGTTTAGAAAGTTTAAAAATGCACAAAAGAGGGTGGTGTATATTGTGAAGTTTGAGAAGCTGACCTATACACACACACACACACACACACACACATGATTATACAGATCTACACAAGCACTTGCATAGTCTAAATGGCACTGTGGTAACCTAGTGGCTAAGGTACTTGACTATGCAACCTGAAATTCCAGGGTTTAAATCCTGCCTCTGTTGGGTCCTTGAGCGAGGCCCTTAACCCTCAGTCATATCAGTTGTATGTAGCTATGGATAAGGGTGTCTGATAAATAAATGCAAATAATTCTGGATCTTTTCTCTGTCTCTCAGGGAGTGAAGGGTTTGTATAAAGGCATGGCTGCTCCAATTATCGGCGTTACTCCCATGTTCGCCGTGTGTTTCTTTGGTTTCGGTCTCGGCAAGAAGCTGCAGCAGAAGAATCCTGATGACGTTCTCACGTGAGTGCACACAGAACAGGTCAGCAGTAAAACATGCAAAATGTTCCTCCATAAGTGGAAGGTCAGCTGTCGAGGTTCGAGCCTCAGTAATGTCACAGGTCTGATACCTCTGTATACAATGGGATACGTCTACAAGAAAGGGAAGGCTGAGTGTGGGGTTGCCATGTTTGTATTTATCCTAATGAAATGAAAGTTATACCAAAGCTATACTGTACTGTACTGTACTGTACTATCAGTATCACTACTTGAGGTCTGGTGATTTTCAGGTGATTGTCAAATCAGATTAAAGTGAGCGGAAATTACATGAGACCAATTCCATTCCAGATCTGGATCCGGATTGGGTTCTATTGTAGAGACACAGGCGTCTGATTAAAGTGCATTGTGATATAATACAGTATAAGGCATATAATCACAGTTATGACTGTAATTGTATTAGTCCTGTCTTTCATTTATTTGTACCTGTCTAATAATAATTGCCTCACAACAAGAAGGTCCGGGTTCAATCCAAAGGCCTGGGTCCTTTCTGTGTGGAGTCTGCATTTCCTCCCCGTGTCTGTGTGGGTTTACTCCAGTTTCCTCCCACAGTCCAAAGACATGCATGATAGGTTAATTGGCATCTCCAAATTGTCATTGACTTGTGTATGCAAAACACCCTGGTCCCAAGCCCGGATAAATGGGGAGGGGGTGGAGAAAGCAATGGCAATCTACTCCACTATCCTGCCAAAATACTTCATGGATCACATCGATGAAGGACAGAAATGTGTTGAGATCGATGATCCTTTAAACGACCAAGAGTCGGCTACGACTGTACGGTTAATCTCATCCCATCCCCACCCTAAAAGTTAAGTAATCTCTTTTTCAACTCATAAGCGGCCATGTTTTCATCCTCAAATGCTCCTAGCAGACCAGCTCGTCATACCATGACGGATCTGATTGTAAAGAAAGAGCAACATTAAATACCACTTTGAGTAAATTCTTCAACGTCTTACTGAATGCATGATGACATTTCACAGAGGAAAGCTGTGACTGCTTTAAGATCTCACATTTTGACCTAAATATTTTAAGGATATGTTCAACATGGGATTCCACAAAACCTTGACAATTGTGCTGAGTACTTTTACTTCTTGGGTTATAAAGTTTACCACAACACTTGGACAAACTCAGAGGCAAGTTTTAAACATTTTTTATTGCTTGATCCATGAGTTATCCATAAATGACTTTTCTTGTTGTGAAGTTGGGAAGTAAACTCTAATCACCACAGAGTTAAACTAATAAAAGACACTGCAGCACATATTAGGTTGACTTTTCGTGGTATTATGGTTCATTGGATGTTATTGGGGTATTGTTACGAGCATGCACCTTTCGTCCCAACTGCTGTGTTTCTTAAATGCTAATAGAGCTTCTAAGATATCCCATTTTTAATTGTTTAAGCAGGTTGGGAGTAAAAGTAGAAAGAAAGAGCATCTTAGTTGTTGTAAAGTGCTCTGAAGCTATTGCTGTCGCTAAATGCTAAGAAGTTTGTGTTCATTAATTATTATTGAAACAGAATGCAGCTGATGTCATTATTGCTCTCACTCTACTTCTTACCAACTTCTAACTTCATTATATTTGGAAACGCTTGTACCAGGTTGGACCTCCTTGTGCAGTGTCATGTTCAAGAAATCAGTTTCGAGATTATTTGAGATTTGTGACATGGTGCATTATCTTGCTGGAAGTAGCCATTAGAGGATGGTACATTGTAGATTTTTATGGTCAGCAACAATACTCATGCAGGCTGTGGTGTTTGAACGATATTCACTTAGCAATAAGGGACCCAAAGTGTGCCAAGAAAATATCCAACACATCATTACACCACCAACACCTGAACTGCTGATACAAGGCAGGCTGGATCCATGCTGGACTTTCACAATGAAAAAGTTTACCATCTAAATGTTGCAACGGAAATTGAGAATCATCAGACCAAGTAATGTTTTTTTTCTTCTGCTGTCCAATGTTCTGAGCTCATGAAAAATAAATTGATTAATAATCATCATGCATATCATCTATTAAAATTTAACACAATGCAGTACTGTGCGAAAGCCTTTTAAACCAACCATATTCTTACCATCTTCTTTTTTTTCTCAACACCCATAGCACCTCTTAGATATCACCCGACTATTCCTGGCAATAACTTCAATACACAAGGAGCTCTTGTGAACTGGCTAATTGCACTGAGCTCCTGAATTAACACTCTTATATAGAGATACCCTAACCAGCACAATGCATAATGCAACCATGGAAAACAGAGTAGATACACAATCTTATTCATGTGACATGTACTGTTTTTAATGGTTTTAATGACAGGAGGGTAGCACAGTGGCTCAGTGGGTAGCACTGTCACCTCTCAGCAAGCTTGAAGGTCCTGGGTTTGATCCCAGGTCGAGTGGACTGGGTGCTTTTTGTATGGAGTTTTCATTCATTTTGATGCAGTTTGATTTCCTTTCTGTCAGGCTGAGAGTGCCCTTCAGCATCTCGCCTTTTCCCTGGGCAAACTCCTTCTCAGCCGACAGCACCACCCACTCTTCCACCCTGATGGGTGGTGCCCAGGATGCTGCCGGGCGCTGGTTCTCGGTTTTCCGCCTTGAGACTTCATGCTCTTTACCCTTTTCACTCTCCTGGCTTTCCTAAGCCGATCTCAGTGCACTCTCTCTCTGTCACTGGCTTTCCTAAACCTTCTCTTTCTCCTGGCACTCCCTCTTAGCTATAGCTGTTAGCCTTTTCTGTGGTTTGTGACGTTTTCACTGTAAATAAACCAGCACAGCTTGCATTTATGTCCGACTTTGTTCCTGTTTTACCCGAATCGCTGTGTTACCCTGGCGATAATTACTCTCCATGTCTGTGTGGGGTTACACAGGGTACTCCAGTTTCCTCTCATAGTCCAAAGATGTGCGTTAGAGTCTGGATGTGTGTATGAGTAAGTGTACCCTGCAATGGGTTGTTCCTGCCTTGCGCCCTAAACCACCAGCTAGGCACGGTGGTTATCCAGTGACCATTACGTTTATGTCATTTACATTTACCTTGCTTTATTTGGACAAGAAAAAGAATCAATTTTGAAAAAAAGTTTGTCTGCCTTAATAAAAATGCTGTTAGGAGTATATCACCCAAGTGTGCCAAATCCTGAGCTGTGCCGATGCAAATTGATTCGTTTATAACCCACAGTGGGAATGAGTAAGGCCAAATGAACTTTTAAGAAAGTCTAAAATCATTTGTCCCAAAGACTAATGGAAAAAAATGAATAAAACAAATGTTTAGATAAAGAAAGTAATACATTTCTACTTGAAAACAGTTGACTGACTTTTTCAATCAAACTGTGCAAACAAATAAATACTTTTCAATTGGAACCTTACTATATTAGTCAGTGCCTTAACGTTAATAAATATATAAGTTAATACATTGTCATTTATTTTTTTAAAGACCCCAGTGTGCTTAGCGGTGAAAATATTTAATACAAGTGCTTTTAATACATTGATTTTATTTAGTTAAAATTATGGTAAAGTTAAGGTAATGATGTGTGACCTCATTACAGTCATAAAGCTATTAATATTAATTACAATAAAGGCAATTAATGAATGTTGACTTACTGATACTACTGTAAAATGTTTTTGCACTTTTAGCATTTAAGTAACATGCTGTAATTGTGAACCTGTTAGCAACCAGTAAAACTTTCACAATTTTCCCTCTAGCATCTCCTAGCATTAAGCTGCTGGTGGAGGACCCTATAGTGGCGAACCCAGGCCAGACAGTGACACTGGTGTGCATCAGCACAGGTGGAGAGCCGACAGCAGTCTTGACATGGGTACGAAATAGTGGGGAGCTCGCCAGTAGGAGTGTGCTGAAGGGTGGCACGCTCACTATTCCTGACATTAGCATAGACGAAGCTGGTTTCTACAGCTGCGTGGCCAGCAACAACGTGGGCAACCCAGCCAAGAAATCCACAAACATCATTGTCAGAGGTATGTCTTAGTATTGTTTAAAACGTGTGGAAATGCTTTGTTCATAGGCATTTCACATAAAACATAACAGTACAGTAAGTAATATGTTTGATTCTTGTTTTATATGCTGTATAAATGTGGTACTTCTTCTTTTAAATACATAAATCATCAGAATTTTACAATGGTTCTTAAGTTTGTATACGCTTTAGTTACATATATTACATTTGTATATGCTTTTCTCTATTGTTGCATATATTTGACCTCAAACGGGGTAATTTTTACACAACCCCTAACGTTAGATGAAGAGACCCCAAATAAACGCATGAGTCAGAAATATTATACTTGGTTTATTTATTTAAGTGGGGAAAATGATGATATAAGGATTACATGCTTTTGTTATACTGAGTTTTTTTTTAAATAACACTTCCAAGTGACTTATACATTTTTCTTCCTGTTAATATGTGACCTTGCTGCTAATAAAATGTATTTATTTGTTTGTTAAAATTCCAATACTTCTGGTGTTACACTCTTGTGTTCTAGTGTCTCTTTAACAATAACAGGATCCTTACCCTACTGACTATCCTAATTGTATATAAATCTCGAGCCTACTAAATGTCAGTAAGGTTTTGGAATGAGTGGGTGCTGAGAAACTCCATCAGCATATTTTAAATGGTAAACAGAACAAAGGTTCCGGGTGTGTGGAGTCTGCATATCCTCCCTGTGTCTGTGTGCGTTTACTCCAGGTACTCCGGTTTCCCCCCACAGTCCAAAGATGTGTGTTAGGTTAATTAATTACTCTAAATTGGCATTGAATATTGATTATATGATATTATACTATTATATTGTATATTATACTATTATATATATATAAATAAAGTTTTAGTAACTTGTTTATTTTGATGTGTGTGCTACCACGGGCTGCAACATTTTGTACGCATGATCTTTAATATCTGTGTTCATTTCATTTACTTAAACCTTGTTGTTGTGATGTATTGCCCAACCCCCCCCGTTTGCTTGGTGACTTTATGGATGAATTTAATGAATTTAATGAATCTCATGTCCTTGGTCATCCACCATCTTGGCTATGTTGAACTAACTTACACACCATCTCCACCAACTCGCAGAGCTGCCAGAACCCTTGATGTCATCTTTACCAACGACTCTGCCACAACCTAACTTTTATAGTAACTGCTCTTCCATTTCATTTATTGTCTTTTTTTCCTTCCACTGATGCTAAAGACACTTCCCACTCCTTCTACTACATTCAAAATCAGAGTAAACTTGAAAATTATCTTCTCCATTTTCCCTTCTGCTGTCCACTTATCTTTGCAATTTTCAGACTACTTCTCAGGACTTCCTGCTGATACTCTCTACAAAACCATCCCCTGCGTGTTTGGACTAATTTCCATTTCAGCAAAACCTTTGGCTGGCTAACTGACACACTGCGATCCCACAAATGAACCATTCGTAGTGCTGAGGGGCAATGGTGAAAAAACAACTCTTGAAAAGATCTGCTTGACTCTTTTTCTTCTTCTGTCAGTGCAGCCAAAAAGTTCTTTCCTTCATTCCAAAATCAACGCATGCTTTCAAATCCAAGGAAATTGTTCTCAACCTTCACTTCCTTATCCAACTGTTCTTCTACCCCACCTGCAGCCTCTCTTACAGTTGATCCATTTTCAACAAAACAGGACCAATGTTCAGTCAACGGGGAGCAGACCTATATTCTCAAATATCTTAAAATGTAATCTCTTTACTGAGGATTAAGTACCAATACTTAGGAAAACGATGACCAACAAATTACACACAGAATAATTTCAGAACAATCAGACCTAACTGATCAACCAAAACCTAAATAACTTTCTTTCAGCTCTTTGGAGGAGTACTGAGCTTAGGGACTTTAAACTCAAACTTTAGGGTTAACTCCTAAAGTATATGAATCGCACCCCATACAGGCTCTAAATCCCTTCTCAGGATTACTTCAAAACACAATAAAACAAAATAACAAATAGTGCCTTGAAGGAAGGACTTGGACTTGCACAATCCAACTGTGACACATTTACCAAGGTGCTCAGTCAGTACAACCCCCCTGAGTGATCACTCTTAAAGTGGAACCCAATTCTGTTGCATGTCAGTCTAGGGCTGACACATAATGATATTGAGAAAATAAAAAGGCAGAAAACAGTTACCTCACACAACTCTAAATAACTCTCAAAAATCCGAGGGGGTAAAGTTATAATCAGGTTCTGAGTAGGCACAAGTCTGTACACAAAATAACGAGAATCAAAGAGAAAAAAAACATTTTCAAAATGAGCATCACACACAAAGCTAATCATCAAGAAAACCACTGCTCTGCAATGCAATATTGACATCATAACGCACTGAACAAAGCCAGCAGTGACTCACATGCCATGGCCACACAGAAACCCAGTAAAATTAACAATCTGTAGGAAGTGGCACTATAACTTGTAAACTTTTGGTTTTGCTTACTTTGGTGCATCAGTAACATTTGTGCATTGCGTGGCTGCTTGCATTTGAATATAAATTCAGTCTAATATGCATTTAAATGTTAATGCTCTGAAATCAATATTTGTAAGCATAATAGGCTTTTTTGATTAAACCCAGACCCTTAATGGTTCCTGCTTGACATTTCAACCATCAGCCTCTGTTATTGAAGGCTAAAAATGTATCCAGGTAATCCAATTTATTTCTATGGGAGCATGGGCGTTAGAATACCTAGCATACGACCATGCTTGCGAGTCATTAGTTTCAAGAGGTGTTGCAGCCTTGTCTTTTCGATTCGCATCTTTACTACATCAGCCCCCGTCCCCCGTCACTCCAATTCCTTATACTTACACCATTAAACACAGTAACAGTAGAGCTCAGAGTACAGTGAGCCCTTTTCATGAGGTAAGGCACAGATGGCAGAATCTCATTTGCTGGGCAAAATAAGTAAGGGATTGGGGGGGGGGGGGAAATGATATTACATGGCTGGATTGTGAACTCTGTTAATTTCGCTGCACGCTGCTGGTCATTTGTGCTCAGCTCAGCATGGATGTTAATTTTAAATGTCCTCGCAAGATGGTAAGGGAATTCAGGAGAGGCGATGTAACAGGAGAGCTGAAAGGACGTTGTTAGGACGTGGAATGGTGTATATTGGTGATACACAAACTGTGGGAGTAATTGTATGTAAGGAAGGTAATGTTAGTCCACAGCTGGCAGATCAACAACTGCACATGAATGTATTAATTTATACAGACACAGGTCAAATGCATTAGATAATATTCACAAGTCTTCATATATTTATTTTAATTGAATCTTTTAATAATCTTTAAATTATTTAGCATCTGCTTAAAGTTGTTACTATGAATTTAAGCAATATCTTTTTTTGAATTTTTACATATTTTATTTAGAAATATGGAAAAGAAGAAGGTCCAAGAAGGTTGGTTTCATAATTGGTCCTCCCATGTTTTTTTTACAAATAAGGTTTGGAGATTTTTTTTTTTTTTTATGCAACAGTCCTAGCTCAATTCAAATCTCCCCTTGTTAACACTCAGATCTGGTTGTGGTAGAATGGCATAATTTGATGCTTTTTTTGAGAATTACAGAATTGTATCAAAAAATGTAATCATCTAACTATACTGCTAAACATTTGCCAAATGAATTGAAACTAGATGCAGTACACAGCTTCACACAACTACACGTTCCCATATGCAAGATTGCGGCAGACTAGGTACTGGACTCTGCATCTGATGGTCCAGGGTTCAAATCCCACCTTTGCCAACCTGCCACAGTTCGGCTCTTGAGCAAGGTCCTCAATGGTGGGTCCTTAATGTTGAGTTGTGAGTCGCTCTTGATAAGGGTGTCTGCTAAATGCTGTAAATGTAAATGCTTGTCATTTACTAGATTGAACCTGAACTATACTGCTCACAAAAATAAGGGGATCATTCAAATTGAAATATTCTTGTGAGCAGTATACGTTGAGCTTGTGAACCTTTATGTAATGCTCTGGAATTCAGAGAAGTACATTGTCCATCTTTATCTGTACAGAAAAGTAATATGGTTTCTGTCAGTAGATACAGAGTAAGCACATTTTTGGGGCCTCAGCATCACATCTTATTAACTCGATTCTTTAACGTAAATCAGTTGGGCTGATGCATTTTGATGATCAATATACAGTATTTACATCACTTGTGCTATTTCTATAAACTTTGCAAAACCAGTCTATGTTGCAGGCACATTATTCATTGATCGTTAAATTGATAAAACCACTTATTCCATAACTATTTTGGGTTAGGTGATGCATATCAAATTAACATCCACTTGGAAACATTGCTTCCCAGCTGAACGTTAGTCAAAGCATCACGCTCCTTTCAATTTTCCTTATTTTTTCCAAAAGTTCATCACTTCCCTAGATAAAAGGAACACACATTGGTTGTATATGGGATGGAAATGAAAACAGGACTCTTTAGACCAGATGACCTTTTTCTTTTGTAAATTCTAGTTCTCAGACTTGCTCTCTCATTGTAGATGCATTTGGTGGAAAGGGATTAGCTTGATGAAATTTGACTGATCTGTGAATAGGTAGGAGGGTGTTGTACTTTATGTTGTGACACATACAACCTTATCCACTATTATATTTTTGTGACTTGCACAAGACGGAATAGGATTCAGTGTTCTTGTGCACTGATGAACCATGGGCACACAACACATTATGTTGCTTTTGCTATTGTACCACTATAGCTTTATGACTAAGGCAAGTGCATTCCTTGCTCAGCTCCCATAGCAAGCAGGCCTGAGAATGGCCTTTCTGATACTATTCATAAAGGAACAAATATAATGAAAGCAGAATTCTGACATCATTACACTATTTTACTTCCAGCACATTTCTTTAGCAGATTATGCAGCACTTTAAGTTGCTGTGTGAGGTACAGCAATAGTCCGCAGGCTGCCACAATGTGTTAGTACTATTTTTGTATGTAAGAGATCATAATCTCCCATGTTGAAAATATTGCTTAAGGCAATTAAAAAGTGCCTTTTTTCACTACTTGATTACTCCACCTCCACCCATTGCGTTCTATTAGCTTTTCTGCCTGGTCAGACAGACGTTTGTTCTATATGAATCCTTTATGATGATCATTCCACCTACAGAACAGCTAAAGCTCTTAATTGTTAGTGGACTTTTTTTATATGACCCAATTACATCAGGTCCCTCCACAGCATTTCTGATGGACTAAAGACAGGCCTTTGATTTGGCCATTTCAAAAGATTAACTTTGTTCGGCTTTTACCATTCTCTGGTAAAACAACTTGTGCTTAGTCGTGCTCTTGCTGCATGACCCACCTTCTCTTTAGATTCAATTCAGGGATAAATGTCCTGACATTTTTCTTTGGAATATGCTGGTATTATTCAGAGTATTCAAGTTATTCTAATATAGAGGCCAGAGAACAGACTCAAAGAAAGATACTACCCACCAGCATGTTTCACAGCTGAGTTAAGGCTCTTATGCTGAAATGCATTTCCTTTCATTAAACATAATGCTTCCAAAAATCCTTATCTCTTCCAAAAATTTAAATTTTGATGCCATCCTCCATAAAACATTTTTTCCAATAACCTTCGGGTTTGTAAGTGTGGTCTATGATAAACTTCAAATGAGTAACTATTTTTTGGAGAGCAGTGTTTTCTTCTTTCTACTTTGTCATGCACTCCATTTCTTTATCAGCTTTCTCCTGTGGATTTATGAACATTACCATGAACCGTTTTTAGAGAGGCCTGTATTTTTTTTTGAAGTTATCAAGGGTTTCTTTGAGATCTTTTCCTGATGAGAATTAACAACATTTAATTTTCAGGAACATGTTTTGAAGGACTTTCATAATTCCTGTCCTTTAAATACTTGCACCTTATTGCCATCGTATTGATTGGAACACACCGGATTCTGATTTCACATTCAATATTAACTGATACTCTTAGATAATAATAATGTACTGCTCACAATTAGGGGATATTTAATTTTTTGTGAGCAGTATATGTATTATCTGATCATGTTGCTTAATAAACAAATGACCAATTATGTTTTTGTCTTGTTTGTTTAATTGGTACTTATTAGGACTTCTAATGCCATCTTAGGTCGTATTTGTACAAAAATCTAGCAAATTCTACTGATGTGCAGGTGTGACAGTTTCGCAATAACCGGTATAATCAGTATAATTTATTTTTCCAAGGGGTAAGGACAAGAACAAATTGAGTGGTCCTGAAATGGCTCCTTTTTGAAATCCACAACTGACATCATTTTAAGCAGATGTATCAATTTTCAAACCATTAGAGGTTCTGTTTAGGGCTAGTATTTGTAGGAAAGTGATAAATTAACTTGATGAAATATAATAGCATCCATTTTATATTAAAATAGAGTAATTTTATGGCTAATGCTTTCAAACGATGCTATCTGATCTTTCCTGTCTGATTTTAAACCAAACATATGGAGCATTTTAATCCCCCGAGTTACAAACTCTGCTACAAACACACTGAAATGAATGGCAGTTTGTTACCTACCTTATCAACCTACACCCTTTACTTTTCTTTTATTCAGCATTATATCTATTCAGGTTTATTATTTATAATTATTAAATATATAATTTTGTTTTTTAGCATTTACAGCTGAAAAAAGCACCTTCTTTAAACTGGATGGTTCTGATTATACAGGAACCGATAAAGATTTAATCACAAGAATGATCACAGTATGGTCGTTTTTGACTACTACAAGAATAAAATACAGTCGATTCCGGTTAATGGGACCACATCGGGACATGATCGTTTTGGTCCTAATAACCAGCTGGTCCAATTAAACGAACATGCCCCATGTTACAAGACGGAATGTGCTATGTAACATATTAAATGTTTATTAAACCTTTATTGTGCAATTTACATGTATAGTGAACGTACAAACAAGAACTACTGTTGCTTACGAACTTTGTTCATTAAAAAATAAATTTGCAA
>JAVSBV010142747.1:0-16106 GCA_033117975.1 Parotocinclus spilosoma | reverse complement strand
GAAACACTTAAGTGTGACAAACATGCAAAAAAACAGGAAATGAGGAAGGGGGCAAACACTTTTTCACACCACTGTATTAGGTGATTCATCGGTTCGGTGGGTGGCCCCCCAGCCCCTCTTTGACGGCCCGCTGGACAATATGATAGAGATACTGTATTAAAAGTATCCTAATATATAAAAACAATAGACTTGGGTGAAATAGCTCTTTCCCTCACTCTTAACTGGGCATGCAGCTTTTCTGTAATTCTCTGGGATTTAATGACACCCTTTTTTTACCGTGGTTTGTCCATGTTTGAATGCTTCATCTCTGTCCATGCTTTAGTCTTCAGATCAAACATCCAACCATCACCTACCAACAGATGCATCATATTATTCTTATAAAGAACAAGAAATAATGAATATTACCTGACCTGAACCTATGTCTAAACAGAAGACTAGATGAGGTACAGAAATACATAGCAATTATCAGTTTGTATAAATGTCGGCATTGTATAGATGAACAGCACTGGGTGTAAAACATATCTTTAGGTGACAGAACTAAACTTGGTTTTCATACATCGTATTGTTGTGGGTACTAGACAGGCTGGTATCAAATCTGCATATCTGCTTGGATTTTTGTGCGCAGCCACCTCTAGGGTAGGTCTAAACAACATGAAAGCGTTGATCCATCAGCATCTTTGGCTGTTGTTGGTGGTGTAATGGTATGGAGACACTTTCTAGGCATACTTAATACCACCTGGCACATGAAATACCATGTGAAACCATCGTTTAAACACCACCGCCTACCTGAGTAATTTTGCTGACCATGGACCATGTCCATCTTCTACAAGCCACGACACAAAGCTCAGCTTAAACTGTTTTCTTACACATGAGGATGAGTTATCTGTCCTCAAGTGTCCTCCTTTCGATCTCAATCCAACAGAGGACATTTGGGATGTGGTGAAATGATAGAATCAACAACTGCATAAAGCAATCATGTCAATATGGACCAAGATCGCTGAGCAATGTTTTCAGCATTTGCTTGAATCTTTGAATGTTATTCTGTACTCGTAAGATGTACTTAATAAAGAGGAGGTCAGGACAATTCAGGTTCAAATCTGGGGCAAATCAGAGATCCCAACTAATCTGACCCATTTTTACTAATGGGAGGAATCCCGAGCGCCCGGAGAAAACTCACACAGACACAGGGAAAACATACAAAGTCCACAAAGGCACAGTCCAAACTGGAGCTCTGGAGCTGTAAGACGGTGTTACCCAATTCTGCCACCCTCTGCTAAATGTTTGATTGTAAATCCCCGGTGTTAAATGCAGTTCAGTACAGTTATGGAATATCAGCAAATAAGCAAAAGCCGGTGGGTTAGACACTTGGTTCATAAAGCGATATTTTGTAGAATTAACTCACTCATGGGTCTGCAGTCCACACTAAGTCCACCGAACAGAAAGAGGGTGGTGTCTGACACTGCATTTAGTGTATGCCATGAGCGACCCACAGGCACTGTACTGGTAGATGCACTGTCAAACAGCATTAAAGCGGAATAGCATGTGACTCTACAGTACTTGATGACAAGGAATGGTCAAACAAATTAACGAGGAATTATAGTTTAAAACATTAAATAAAAATAGGAGACCTGAGCTTGTAACACAACCTTACATTTCAGACCAAATCCATGTATCTAAATCCAGGCAATGAATATCACTTGTTCTGGACTCCTGTTAAAATGAAAACCATCTTGAATAATCTTACAATAGACATGATACAAAGAGACACTTAAGGAATAAGTCTAAAGTAAGCAAAAACAGCATTCATTGAGGAATTACCTTTATTCTTCCGCCATATACGTAGCCTTTATTGCTTTGAATGGCACTGGCATGAGCAGCCCTTGGGGCCGGTCTGCACCCCTATGTCAAGCGATATCAAGTCTTTAATGAGCTTTAATATGACTGCCAGAACATTTTCAGAATTACGTTCATTATATCCACTTGTACATAATGACTGGCTATTTTTTGCCTAAAGTCGTAGTTATTATTAAGACTAAATAAATGCCTTACAAATGTTTGTGGCTCATTCCAGCTTTCAACACCCGGGTCAAACACGTGAACTTCATTGTTCCAGCCCCAGAAGATATTTTCTGCCTGAATGAGGGGAAAAACAATGATAAAGTTCTAAATATTTTCAACCTTAAAGATCTTTACCTGCACACATAAATGTGAACATAAATTACCCAAGAAGCCTCATCAACAATGAAGTTCTCAGAGCTGCTGGTGATTTCATTCAGCAGTTTGTGACCATATCCACCAAAGTAAATAATCCTGTTAAAAAGCACAGTTCATCATATTAATTATAATTTTGATTGAATACCCTGAAAGTAAATTACAACTAAAAAAAATCAGGAAAAGTTCAGGAAACTGCAAATAACATATATAGTATTTCTTTATTCAAAATTTTGAATTTTTTTAAAAAAATGTAATCAAAATGACTTTGATTTATATTGCTATGCAGACCCACATGACCCATATTGCTAATATACACAAATTCCTAGTGCGTTTCTGCACTACAAAAGTTTGTATGGAGGCATTTGAGCCTGGTAATGATGAAAAAAACTAAATGATGCTGTGATTTTAAACAGGCAATGTCAACAAGGGACTATAAATCATGATTTGGTACAAAAGCAGTCTTTGAAGAGCATGGATGGCCAGAAGTGTTTGATTTGATTTGTTTGATTGATGAAAATTATTGGAATGTTTAAAAACAATGTACCTCAAAACAATTGGAAGGGATTTGTACATTTGTCCCTCTACGGTCCATAATTAAATGATTCAAGGAATTCAGGAGGAATTTTCAGGGCAAGGATGCAATCTTTAACAATTCCTCAGATCAATCGCTCGCATGAGCTAGGAATAACTTTAGCAAACCTTTATCAAGCACTATAATACAGAGTTACATGAACAAATCCCACTTAAAACGTTACTGTTCCAAAAAATAAGCATCAGGTCAACCATGTCTAAAAGCATCATCGACTTAACTGGGTTCTGTGGCATCTAGTGGAGGATGGACCATCACACAGTGGTAGTGTATATTGACAGATGAATCAGTATTGTGGATATTTTTGGGTATTTTCTGTGCTATGGACCAAAGACAAAGAGGACCATCTGGACTGTTATTAGTAATAATCCAAAAGCCAGGGTATGGGACTATGTGCTTAGCAAATTTTAATGACACATCTGTGATGACAGCATTAATGCAAAAAAAATATATATATGCAGAAATATATGCTTTGTGCTATGTCTTTATGGCAATATATTTTCCAGAAACAATTCATGCGTTTTTCAGAAAGAAAATGCCAAACAAGCCAAATCAGAAAAATGTAGGCATAAAAAAATAAAAAAAATTACGGCATTTAGCAGATTCTCTTACCAAGAGCGACTTACAACTCATACAATCTTACAATCCAAGCAGTTGAGGGTTAAGGGCCTTGCTGAAAGACCCAACTGTAGCAGCTTGGCAGAGGTGGGATTTGAACCCTGGACCTTCTGGTCTAGAGTCTAGTACCTTAACTGCTAGGCTACCACTGTCCCAGAAATGTACAAAATAATCATTAAATCGTTTTTTTACTAAAGGATTTTCTAAGAATTACTGGACTGGAAATAGGAAAGCTGTGAGTCTGTCACTGTTGGATTTCTGATTAAAGCCTTCACTGTTCATTACAGTTCAATTTAAACATCTTGTTTGAAATGACATCTGCTTATTGCTGTAAATATAATCTGAATATGTTTATCTGCCATTTACAGTTTGTTCCATCAAACAACTCTATGATCAATCTGCTCTTACCTTCCCTTGTAAAGCCAGCAGGATAATTTGTCTCGTGGTGAGGGACATAGCCCTGAGCAATGATTTATCCTCTTCCAGGAATACTCCCCATCATGAAGAGTGACAGAATATTGCTGGAACCAAACATATTTAAAAATTCATACCGCACAGCAGAAATATTTACAGTACATGGGGTTAATACAAGAATTACCTCATTGGATTGGCCGTTATCACTGCAACCTCCGAATATGTACATTTGCCCATTCAGAACACATCCACATGTTCCTGACATAGGTGGTGGGATTGTTCCACGCATGCCACACCTTTCCCTTTTAACACAAAATACACAGTAGGTCATTCAGGTTTTAATGTAGAAACTTCTTTTTTGTAATTAAGTGGGTATTGCAAACAAGAACTAGTTGGAAATTCAGTGACACACGAAACAGATGAACAGGGTGAGTCAAAAGACACAGAACATCCTTTTATTTCAGAAACAAAAAAAGACATAATTGAAGACCCCTGTATGTAATGGGTGAAGGGAGCCTATCTATATCCGAAGCATGGCTGCCAACTTGAAAGCTGCCATATTGGACCAAGTTTTCCAGTAAGAAGGTGGTCATGTAGCATATCCAAGAAGACTAGAATTGGCTCAGAGTGTGACTGCTGATTTGTATAATTTGTAAAATGTGTAGTTTGTTATATCATGTAATTTCTTATATTATAAAAAAACATAACTAATACCATAAACCAGAGTGCAGATCATAGAGCCAAATCTCATCGCTTGGCAGGAACACTTCAGTATCAGCGACTGACTGAAGAACAAAAAAGAGTAAACATGAACTCCATGGAACATTATATTCAACTAAGGCCAGACTTTTTTAATTGCTTGTTCCTTGGATGTCCCTACTTAAGAATCTACTGAGGAGATAGAAAAAAAAAATAAAATCTTAATTTTTTTTTAGCACTATTCAATTTCTCGAGGACTATGTGGAATCAATACAAGGAAGGAGGAAAAAATAAAAATGTATTTTTGAAAATGAAAAATAAAATTTATTTAACCTACAATTAAATTTAAGTGAATCTGAAAAAAAAATTTAATGAACAGAAGAAAACCATTGGCTCTCCACCGGAGGGTGGAAAAAGCAAAAAAAAATATTTGTAATTTTTTATTTTATTTCAACCATTGGTGCTGTGACGGATCCGAGAAATACAAAAAAAAATAATAATAATAATTTTTTTTAATATATATATATATATTGTAGTCTTTAAATATGATCGTTGGCGGAGCCGTGAAACAGGCAATAAAAAAAGTCTGGCCAAATGCATTTATTCTATGCAAAGAAACCATTAGTTTAGTTTGTCATTTCATTTACAAACCAGTCAACTCTGGGTAAATTCAAATTTAATATGCTGTAGTTGAAGTTTTTTTTTTTTTTTTGAAAACGAATAGTCAAGTTAAGACAATTTTTTTTGATAGTGCCTTTTACAAAGCAGCATTGTCTCAAAACAGCTTTACAACATTATATAGTCTTAAAAGGCCAATACCAAATTGAGACTAGTGCGACAGTGGCTAAAAGTTGGAAGAAAGAAACCTTGAGAGGGAACCACTCAAAAAGGGACCCATCCTCCTTGGGTGATACAATACAAATTGATGTAGGGTAAACATATTTTCTTTGTAGATGATTACAGTTGGTAGGATGGTGAGAGTTGGGGCCAGGGCGAGTTCAAGTAAGAAATGACCCAGTAACCGGTAATGCATAAACATTTTTTCTTTTGACCCTCCTGTTATGTTCAAATTAATGTTCAGTCCTTGGTGTTTGATAAAAAAAGTTAACTGGGTTTTTAATGAGTAGTATTCATTCATTCATTCATTCATTATCTTCTGCTTAATCTATACGGAGTTGCGGGCCAGCCGGTGCCCAACCCTAGATGAGGCGCCAATCCATTCTAGGGCACACAGTTATGCACACAGTCAAATACTAAGGGCCACTTTATAGACACCAATTAACCTAACACACATGTCTTTGGACTGTGGGAGGAAACCGGAGTACCCAGAGTAAACCCATGCAGACATCGAGAGGACCCAGGCCGCTCCACCCTGGGACTGACCCCGGGACCATCTTGCTGTGAGGCAGCCGAACCACCGTGCTGCCCAGAGTAGCAAGTATTTAAAATTATTTAAAAACTTTTCACAAAATTAACTCTTTACTTGTAGTTTCACAAGATACAGTGATCACATTCACGTTTGTGAATTCTTTCGAATTTTGGAGGGCTTGTACACAATCGACCAACTGCATGAAAAAATTTGGGCATTGTAAAAAGATACATATACAGTGTACAGTGACTGCAGAGTGCAAACATCAGCATGATAGTGAAGCCAAATTCTTGACATTTTAGGCAATTTAGAAATCCGGCCATATTCAGTTTTTAGGTCGGGTTTTCAGAAGCAATATCTGATGTTTCATTCGGTAAAGGTGTTAATACCACGAAACGTGTACTATAAGCTTTAGACTCCCTATATTAGGCCAGACTTTTTTTATTGCTTGTTTCACGGATCCGCCGACGATCATATTTGAGAAATACAAAAAAAAACCTTTTTTTTTTTTGGTATTTCTCAGATCCGCCGCAGCACCAGTGGTTGAAATAATAAAAAAAAACATTATTTCTTAGCTTTTTCCGCCCTCCAGTGGAAAGCCAACGTTTTTTTTCTGTTCATTTATTATTTTTTTTCCCAGATTCACTTTTATTTTTATAATGTAACACCTAGTCCTTGCGAAATGGAGAGGTGCTGAAAAATAAAGATTTATTTCTTTTTTTCCTCCCTCCTCAGTAGATTCTTAAGTAGGGACATCCGAGGAACAAGCAATTAAAAAAGTCTGGTCTTATTTATGTTTTGTATTTATTTAGGTGCTGCTAGCCCACCACTAAAGGAACCCACATGCGTGTCCCAGGGGTGCCTTCTGGTTGGGTAGACACTATTTCTTACACCAGCTACGAACTGGCTGCACCATCATAGGCACACTTACACCTGTGCCCTCTGAGAGGTTAATTAAACTTTATAATTATGGATCATTGTAGAAAAGACTTAGATTAGATTTAGTGTGCATACAGTAATCCAGTATTATGTCTCATGAGTATTAATGGAATTACTCATGAAGAATCGCTGGTGTTACACAGTATGAAATACAGTAGTATTGTGCCTATGATGATGATTATTATTATTATTAATAATAATAATAATTATTATTATTATTATACACAACCAGCCTCAGTGTAAAAACTGTCTCAAACACTGGTGGCCTATGAACAGTGTACAAATACACACTGCAATGCCATAGGTGGCCCTACTTACCATATAGCCTCCCCAAACGAATAAGTAATTTTTTGAAATCACCGCAGTGTGTCCGCTTCTTTCCTGTGCTACTACTGCATTTGATACCGCCATTGAGCTTGGACATTATTTTACCAGATACTGCATAGAGTTTTAGAGTAGTTCTGCAACTATTTTTAGCCTCAATCTTGTGACTTGTGGAGCTCTGTCAGCTTTCTTTCCATTATTTAAATTCTTAATTTAAATAGCCCATTGCTGTATTTAATATGAACAAACCACATTTGAGCATTAGCGTCTTTTTGAAAAATAAACCACAACGCTTTTAAAGAAGGTAATCGGACTTTTATGGGACTTTTATTTTGAATCTCAGCCTCGCGTGTTAGAGCGGACGTTGTACAATAAACATATGGAAGTGGAAGTTTTAGCGCCTATGTCAGGGATGGGTTTAGTGCACAAATACCTTTTGTTATTTTTAAAATCTATAGGGATGTATTATACAATATAATGTGTTTTTTATTTTAAGTTTTCATTTATTTATTTTTTTTTGTTAATCAAATATTATTATTTTTATTATTATGTTTTATTTGGGTCACTGGTCACTATCCGGAAGTCTTGCTCCATACTCCGACCTAGTAGGTGGCGGTAATGCACCTGTAGTTGGTTTGCCAACCGCCATATAAATGGAAAGAAAGAAAGAAAAAGAAAGAAAGTTTTAGCGCCAAAGGATGAACATGGATCCGCGGAGGCTGAAAACAAAAGTTACTGCTGCCTTCAAAATGCGAGGTTTAATCCTCAGACCGTATGTTTCAATTTACATAAATAAAATAACAATTATTTAAAGTTAAAAAGTTTACAGAAGCTAGCTTATCGGTATAAAGCTTTTATGTGTTAGCTGCTTATGTCATATACAGGTTATGATGACGTAATGGTAACCTTATAATACGTGTATTGTATAACGATAATGACTTTATTGATTCTGTCTATTGCTAAATGGTATGTATTTTATGGTATGTATTTTATGGTATAATGGCGACAGTAGTTAATATTGTACAGTATGTTCAAAGGCATGTCATTGTCACGCAAGTACACTGGACAAAAGTATTGGGACAGGTCTTAAATAATAAAATTAGGCTTGGAAATGGAAACATTCGTGAAAGAAGGAATCTTTAGAAGCTGAATTCAAGCATCGTATTGTGAGAGAACAATTTGTGAACTGTTTTGGTGTTTAGTGGTGTTACTGAAAAATGTTCAGGAACCTCAGCAATAAAAGGTCAGGAGTCAATCAGTAATCATTAGGTGTTTGATAAATGCATTCCTGTTTCTAGTTCGGATTTATAAACAGTGGAAACACAATGTATAAAGTTCAATGTTTATAAATAAAAAACGTAGTTCGCTGCAATTAAAGTAAACGACTAGAAACTGAGGTTTAAAGACGTAAATAAAAATGTTCTGTTGTAGTTTCAGAATATCTTAAATAACTGAGTGAGCATTTCTTTTTATGTCCCAAGGATAAATAGGAAAAAAAATGTACTTGTATAAAAGTCTAAGCTACAAGGCTGTTACCATTGCTGAAGACTGTGGGGTATGGGAGCATTACATAAGATGTGCTGGTGGGTGATCCATGTTTTGGAGTTTAAAAAATATGTAATGTATGTTTACACAGCTAGTGAGTGGATGTGGACAGGTCAGGATGCTGAATGCGAGTGGATTAGTAATAATAATAATAATAATAATAATGTTTTTTACATTAGGATTTCAAATTCAACACTAACAGTTACACAGGTAAAGATGAAGAGGTAGAAGAAAAATGTAATAAAAAATATGTTTTCAAAGAGGTTTTGAAGTCAGAAAGAGATGTACAGTGCAGGGGGCAAAAGGGGCAGCAACAATAAACAAGCGACCACCCATGGTGCTCAGTCTAGACCTAGGGACGACCAAAAGTCTACCACTGGCTGATCTGAGACTCCTGGCTGGATAATACAAAATTAGGAGGTCAGAAAGGTAAACAGGACCCAGGCCGTGAAGAGCCTTAAATGTCAGAAGAACGAGGTTAAAGCGAATACGCATATTAATCGGAAGCCAGAGATTGTGTGTTTGTGTGTTTATACTTACTGAACACTTTTAAGAGCACATTAGGAAAACCTGTGCACCTGCTCTACAATGCAATTCATTTTCGATTTGTTTGAAGTTGGAGTCAAATTTGAACTTAAGATATTTTTTAAATATGATTAATCCATTTCCAACTCATTAATGATTGTTTTCAATGCCCACTTTATCACTGGGACAACAGCGTTAAGACTGAATGTGTCTGAAATGACACCTGTAGACTTCTCGCTCTCTCTCGCTTTCCCTCGCTCACTCACTCTCTGTATATACAGTCATTATTTAGTCAGTCTGATTGTGCAAGTTAGAAAGATGAGAGAGGTCTGTACTTTTCATCATAGGTACACTTCATCTATGAGAGACAAAATGAGAAAAAAAAAATCCAGGAAATCACATTGTAGGATTTTGAAAGAATTTATTTGTAACGATGCATTTATTTTTATATTTATGTCATTTAGCAGACGCCCTTATCCAGAGCAACTTACAATTCATACAGGCTTACAGTCCAAGCAATTGTGTGTTAAGGGCTTTGCTCAGGAACCCAACTTTGGCAGAGGTGGGATTTGAACCCTGGATCTTCTGGACCTGTTGACCAGTATCTTAACCGCTAAGCCACCACAGTCCATCATAATTATCTAATCAACCAATTATGTGACAGCTTTCAGGAAATCAGGAGAAATGTGAGCTCAGTGATGCCGACTGTGTATGGTTGTTAGTGTCATATAGGCTGGCAGACCAGTTTGAGCTGACAGAAAAGCTACAGTAGTATAGAGATGATCACTCTTTAGATGCACAAGATACGAGACCTTGAGGTGGATGGGCTGTAAAAGGAACCCATAGCCAGTATTAGTTTAGTTAGTTTTGACGAGTGTATATAACCTATAAAATTCAGTTTTAGGTGTTTTGGGATTGTACAGTAAATGCAACGCGAAAAAAAAGTGAAACGCTATCAGTGTACTGAGGTAATCCTAAAAAGTATTCACACTATATAATACAGGAGTGATAATCATATTCTTCTCCCACAGGGAAGCCAGTAAATATCTGGTGGAGGCTTTGGATTCTGTCAGTGAAGTGGATCTCGATGATGTCATTGAGCGAATCTTGGACACGGTTGAAAAACAGCCTTGTAAGATCTGACAAAAACACTACACAGCCCTCAAATATCGTTTTGTATAAGCATCTCAGTGTTCCTTAATAACACTTATTTATTTGACAGTGTCTTCTAGCATGATTGAGCTCTCTGTAGCAGAGACAGCTGTTCAGGACTGCAGTCAGTCATGCGATGAAACAATGTAAGACCTGGAAATAAAATGTACCCGTTTACTGTGTTTCTATGCTAGTATTGTGTTAGGTATTGTAGTCATTGCCTGTATTGTGTATTGTGACGTCATTTCTGTTTCTAGAGACAACGTCTTTAACGTCATGGAGCATTTGACATTCCTAGATTTATCTACAGCACAGAAAGGAAGAAATTTATACCGTAAGTATCTTTTTTGTACAACAGTATAAATGTAGAAAATTAATAATAATAAGGGATATTGCCTTCGCAACTCTAATCACATCTACTGTTGAATTTAAATTATGTTCCAAACAGTTGCTTTTAAGAATTCCTTAACCTTCCCAGTCTTTTGTTGCTCCTGTCCCAACTTTTTCGGGATGTGTTACAGGCATCAAATTCAAAATGAGTGAATATTTGCAGAAAATTGTTGGGAGTCCTACCTCGCTCTCCCATGCAAGTCGCCATTCTCATCGAGTGCAGTTACAGAGCAATCTGTGAGGCGGTCTATATCCCGTGTTTGACTGGCAACGTGATGATGAACACCGGGAGCTCCCATTACTTAAGTGCGGGTCCTAGCGTTGTTCGTGGTCACATTATTACACGCAGTACATATCGTCTTTCGCTCGCAAAGCAATAAGTATACGCCAGTGATTGCATTTTTGTATGCGCCGTTTTCCACGCTTAGTAGATGACATCCCGGGTCTTTTATTGCCAACGGATGAGTAAGGGGGAAACCCCTGAGGTAACGTAGCCAGTTAGGGAAATATCAGGATTTCTTGAGGCTTTGCCTCACACCGTACCACCGCTTAGTGTCACTCTGGTCAGGTGGCTGCTCCGTTTGGGACGCAGCTTCTTCCAGCGCTCTCATTGCACTCACGCCCAAATTGGTACATTACTGTGCTCATCGCACGTCCGCCCTTTGATGCTTTGGCATTTAACACCACCAACTCGTGCACATGTCTGTTGTAGGTGCCATTCCCACGAGGCATCAAAGCTGCGTGTTTTCCCCTTTTTTGTTTTCTGTATTTTGCAGATCCTTTTGCTTTGCCTTTTTGGTTATTTCCCCTTTTTGTATTCTGTAGTTTGGAGAGCCTTTTGCTCTGCCCTTTTGGGTTATCCCTCATTATTATTAGACGTCGCTCGATCCCCTTTCCCGCATACTTGGGTCCTTCCTCCAATTCCTTAACAAAAATAATAAAGTTTATCAGTTTGAACATTACATTTTGTGTCTTTGATTTGCAAATCATTGTATTTTGTTTTTGTTTATGCTTTACACATCCCAACACTGGAACAGGAATACCAACTGTTTAAAAAAATACCAACAATTAAAGTTTGAAAAAAATACAATAAAACCTTGGACTACAAATGTGAGTTTATACATCCATATTGTACGGTAGACATCATGGCATTGTTCAAGCAGTCTTTTTAGTTTTGCTTACTATAAATTCACTTTTATAAATGTATGTATACTTACATACTAAGGCTATCTAAACTTTCATGACAGCCGCCAAGTTAGTGGAATTACAGAATTGATAGGGAGAACATTTTTGTCTTTTATGTAACACTCAGATGTCAAATGTATTCACTTCACCATCACCACAGATGACTTTGACAAGAATGTACTTGAACAGGACACCCATATAGTGTGTGAGTGTGTGTGTGTGTGTGTGTGTGTGTCTTTCTCAGCCGCTGTTTTTTTTTTTTCGATCATACACTGTTGTGTGCTGATGTGTCACAAGTAACTCTTGCTCTGCTTGAAGCTTCTTTGCTCTGTGAGGCTTTGGGCATGCCTCAAATGTGTGAATGCAAATGTTAAAAATGACAAAAATCAAACTGATGTTGGAAGATAATGTACAAATGTACTTCCATGCATTTCAAGCCACACATTACTACACTTTTGCCAGTTTTTCTCTTAAAGAAGTTGTTAATTAGTAACATATTTTTGTAAATACAGTATATTTATACTCTGAAGACAAATATTGTGTATGGGGGTATGTGTGTTCTACCAGATATATTTGTGTTAAGTACTTATCTGATGAGAACAGTGGCAGGAGAAGCCAAATAAATCTGAGTACTCTTTAACTAGTTCTAGCAGATAAAAACAATTAGAATTGTTCAACACACTTTCAGCGGCATTTCTTCTCTGCTGTAAATTTCAAATGTAGTTGTGAAATTATTATACTGTGAAAAGAATTATTCTGCAGTTACATGACACACACACATTTTATAACAAAAAAAAATTATTTCTTAATTTTGAGCATTAATCTTTCATGTGGCCACAAAGCCAGCAGGTACATGCCTTGTAGGACTTTTATTATCAAACAATTATTTGTTCTTTTTTTCCAGAAAAAAATTAGTCTATTATACAATATTGTCTTTCATAATCGGGTATTGTGTTTCAACTACCTATAAAATAAATAGTATTCGCAACACCAGCGTTACAATATTATACAAAAATATTGGAATCACTACTCTTGGAGGAAGATCTCTCAGTTGTTTAATTTTGTAGGGAAAAAAAGTTAATCATAGAGGCATGCCACAAAACGTTTTTTAGTGTGTTACGAATTACTGCACTCTGGTGGGACCCAGGCATGCTGGGACTGGTTATTGTTAATGAAGACTAGTAGAGTGATGCTGAGGTGGAGGAACATCTAAGCATGTGGTGCTGGAACTGGTACCAAAACATCACCTTGGAGAGAAAAGAGAAAATGTAGTTACTTATTAATTAGTAGCATTAGGAGTTAATTAAAATCACCGATGTCATGTGCAGCATGAAACTCCAGCAGCACTAACTACAGCAATATTGTTTGAAGGGGAAGAACCAGAAGGTAACACAGCCAAGAGGCAAGAGCCAACCTGAGCCGTGTGTCCCAGTCTAAATCTGGGCGGTGGTAATGTGGGGCCAGACAATGTAGAGCTTTATATGTTACGAGAAATACTTTATAATCAATGTGAAATTTAACTGGTAACCAGTGTAGAGACGACAGAACAGGACTGATATGATTAGAGTTAGTACTCAATCACTGAATTCCGTTTCCGCACACTTTATTTAAGTTATTTAATTTATTGGAGGTATATTACTAACTAAATGATTGATGGAGTTGCTGCACTCTGGCGGGACCCGGCATGGTGGGACTGGTTATTGTTCATGAAGACCAGAAGAGTGATGCTGATGCTCAGATAATGTGGGCCCAGACTGTGTAAAGCTTTATATGTAAACAAGAAGTTTTTTGTAATCAATGCAGAATTTAATGGGTAAGCAGTGTAGAGACAACAAAACAATACTGATATGATCGAATAGTCTAGTTCTAGTTAGTACTAGTCCTAGTTAAGTCCATCAAGTAAATAAAAACCGACAACCTCAAAACTACATTGGAGCTTGAGGGTTTGCGAAAATTAATTGAAAATTTAGAATTTTCTGTATTTCTGCATAAATACAACATAAAACATCAACAAATCACAAAAAATCCAGTGTGTGGCTTGGCCAATCTGATTTTTAGAACAATAACTATATATATAAAATAATTCCTGTTTTATACTGTTAGACTTTATTTTAAATAAACGGTATTATTTTTTACAAATTACCAAGATCAATATAAACCTATATTTTACTATGCAACTGAATTGTATGATTAATATCAGTGGCCAAGAAGCACATTAAGTTTGAAACTTATCTTCAGTTGTTATATTTTTTTTCCAGCTTTCCCAACTCAGTTCTTAATTCTTACCATTATGAATAAAACAAAACTTCTCTGAGATCAGATGAAACTGTAACCATTTTAAACATTACAGGTTAGGGGACTGACAAATAAGATTTATTAAGGGATTGTTTCATTTGTAATTTGCAAGCCTCTGCTAATGTTCACAAGCAGATACAGATCACTAGCTTTTATCTGTGTAGAACAACAAAGCAAATTAATCCATACCTATTTATCATCACTTGCCATTTATTTGCTTTAAATTACACAGCTCACAAAAATTAGGAGATGCTTCAAAATGAATATGAAGCAGGTAAAAAAAACATTAGATTTTATTTAATTGAACAAGATCATCAGAAAAGCAAATGAATAGTCAAAGAAAGTTGCTTGATTATGCAAATGAGAAGCAAACTTCATCATTATAATTGAGTAGCATGTGATAGATTCATGGGGTAAACAGAAGCAAGTTAAACTGGATGAGAGTGCAAAAAAAATAATTTTTCAGTAGGGTGTGTGGTCACCCAAAACTGCCAAGACACACTGACAGCGATGTGGTTTGGACAGGATGAGATTGACTAGCAGTTCTTGTGGGATCCTCTTCATATTCATTTTGAAATATCCACTAATTTTTGTGAGCAGTGTACTAACAAGTACAGTCTTTTTAAAAATTCAAAACATCTGACAGACCATGATAGCACACTTTGTTAAAACAGTTTTGTGTTTATCTGTTAAAGATTGCTGACTGATTTATTTTTTGGTTTAATAACTGCAACTTTAAGGAATGTTCCAAGTTGAGAAATTAAAATGACCCATTCTATATTAGTTGTCTTTTAAAATTATCATGAAAAATTAAAAGGAAAAATATGAAAAACGAGACAAATGATCATAATATATACTGATATGTCGTTTTGCTTAGTTACACAAAATACAGTACATATGCACTTAACACTTGAGCCATATGTTCTTAATGACTGTGACCCTCTCAGGATACACATAAGATTTACACAATTTATGCAATGGTATAAAGTCCATATATAATTATTTCCAAGTTTTTTTTATACAAACAGGCAATACAGGACCTTTGTATGCAGTATTAAAACACTTTAAAATGCAGCAAAAGCTTCTGTAAGTTGTACTTTTGCACAGTACTGTAACACAGATCACAGACTATTGGTTCATGATGATTTATTGCAGGTGATCAGGGTTGTTCCTACCATGTTATTGTTAGTGCTACAGACAATGTAAGAGGTTCAGTGTGGTGTCCGTCTCTTCTAATGAAGATTAACTTACTAGTCCTCCATCAACAATAAAAAATACCTTTTTTCCTGCACCCGTACATGACTGCATCTCTTCATTTTATGGTAAAAGTGTCACATCGTCATGTCACTGCCCTGACATGCATTTGTTTTCTAAGCATCTTTTTTCCTTCTTGTTACAGCTTTGCTATATGTGTGGCAAAAAAGACATAGACAGGCAAAGTGCTGTAGTCTTGTGTGCATTCTGTGTGGTGGTTCTATATATGCAGGTAGTCTTCCCTAGCTGGATTCACATTACATGTTAACAGATGTCTTGGAATTTTAATGACATGGGGCCTCATTTATAAAACTCTGCGTGGATTCTGGCATAAAAGTGTGCGTACGCACAAAAGCATGAAATTGCGTACGCACAAAAAAAAAATCAGATTTATAAAAGTGTCCGCATGCACACCTGTACGCTGTTTCTGCTTTATAAATCATAATCTACCTCAAAATGTGCGCAGGTGAGCCAGCCTCATATTCTGCCTTCGTACCGCCCACATTTACCCATAAATGGTCCATGCAAATCATGCTATGAATATTTAAATGTAGGCATCCCCATTCATTCTGAGCAGGATAATGGAGGAACGTA